>VSWD01000009.1:54096602-54121602 GCA_033119305.1 Pinctada imbricata | reverse complement strand
TGTAGAGGATAAAGGCAAACATAACATTGCTTCCCCAAAAAATGTATCACTATGTACACAATTATTTGCGAACTCTTATTTACAAGCTATTTACACAACTTAATACAAAATTTCAAATTCTAAAACTGATAATTTTATTAGAGCAGGTAGTGTACCTGAATATGAATCTACCTCACTGGGTCAACTGAGGGACAGAACATCTATCAAATGAGCATTAGGAAAATCTCGAAATATAACATATATAAATATACATTCTATTTTGTAATTATACAAGATTTCATGCTCAGAGATTCAACAACGAAAAATATACACAATATTTTGAAACACAAGAATTCACTTGAAAAGTTTCACATGACGAAAAGATTTATACAATATTCAATAAAGTGAATCTAAATACATGATATGGGTATATTGTGAATATATAAAGTAATACAAAAATTCACATACACAAAAAAAGTTTTCAACGACGAAAAGATATATACAATTTTATTCGTTGTGAAACTATTTTGTAATCTTATATAAGTGATTAGTATCAACGAATCAGATTGCTAGATAGCGGTTCCGTATTTTGCGAGATTACACAGCTGAGCGCCTAGCATTCGATTCTACACCTAATGATTCCGATTAATCATGAAAAATAAAGATGTTTGATGAACCAAATTCGTGTAACAGGTAGATTTTGATGTTTACTTGACATCATACATTGTAAGATCAATGACATCGTAGCATCAATAACGTCAAATATGGTGCCAAAATGAGAAGCGACGTTACGAGAATGAATTTTATATTAAAATGGAAGTTTTCTTTTGTTATATGAAGTCTCTAGAAGTGCCGAGTGATGGCGGTTCCACGATTCATTTTTTGCACTATACAAACAAACATATGAATCTTGTGGTAAAATATTTTAAGTGATTGTAGTTTGGATAGTAACATAGACCTCTAGTAGTGTTTGGATTTTAATAGATGGAATGCGGTTATATACACCCAGACAAAAGTTAAGCAACAGCGAAATTGTTTTTAATGCAAAATACTGGTTGGATAAAAAAATATTTGAAAATTATGTATCATGATATAGATCTGACCTTTGACGAAGACAATATAACTTTATTTAACATAATTGTATTATGCAAGTTATTTTAAATCGGGATCGAAATGGGGACGGGTATAATTTTAAACAATTCAAGTTAGACATTAAGTTCATGGAATTGATTTATCTTGTAGAATTCGCTGTTCAGCATGGTTGCAATGAATCAAATTATTAATCTGATGGAATTCAAAACTGAATATGTATTAAAAATGCTGAGATAATGTGAATGGAGTAATTAAAATTAAAATTTGGAGTAATTTTTTTTTGAGAAAAATATTGTCAAAAAGAAACCGGAAGTGAAGTTAAGCGCCTACGTAACGGTAGAACTAAATGTTATTATCAGACAAACATTAAGACCACGAATAAGATATTTTGGGGTTGTATTTTTATAACTACCGTTTTAATCAAAGAAATGAAGTTTGAAAACGATATCTTTATGGATGCTTTTTCTGTATTTTCTTTAAGATAACACCTTTGTGACAACAATTTCCTTGAATTTTTTATTCAACCCTAGTTCGACAAATATCAATCTTCATGTAGGACAACCACCTGCCAAAATGTCACTTCCGGTTAAGAGATGAATCCGTCGAATTGTAAAGTTTCTCTTTTTATGTCAAAATCAAAAACCGGATGTGCACCCAGTTCGACCAAATTGCGGAATCATTTGGCTGAAAGTCACCATTAACATCGGTGAACATGGAATTTAGAGCAATTATTAGCAACAAATTTCTTTAACGGGAATTATCGGCAATTTATCAACAACAGCGATTGTAATAGTGAAGTCGGGATAAACCTCAACCTGAAGTCGACTGAAAGAATATAATACTAATTTTTTGAAAGAAAACCGTATAAAATTTGTGAAATTTTAACCTAATCTGGTCTTTTTTTTTTCAAGTATCTATTAACTTAATTTTTCAATACTTCTCTTCAAACTTTATTCTACATTTTTTTCCTTCAAAAATACCGCCTTTTCATTTGAGGCTCTATCCAAGCCAAATTTTTCTATTTCGATATTATTTTAGTGTTATATGTTAACAAAAGGTGTAAAGTCATCTACAAAAGAATTGGTAATTGATATATTTTACGAAAACTTCTCGGTGCTATCGTTTAAAGTATAAGGACTCCGAAATATCGGGATGTTGCTTAACTTTTGTCTGGGTGTGTATTATAAAAGGATGGACTGTGTATGAGTTCAATATGCAAAAATATTGTACGCCGTCGACCTCGGTCAATATAATATGTCATAGCCGTGCAATATTTTTTTTTGCATATTGAACTCATACCCAGTCCATATTATTGTATAATACTGTACTTCATCTATAATATTAATACATGTAGATAGTGAATGAATTAATTTCGAAAATAAGTCATACCTTTTTTTCATCTTATGTCTTATCTCTACATATATAACTAAGATTTCAGAATCAAAATTATTCTCCAAAGTTGGGTCGATAAGATACGCACAATATTGCATAGTGTGAACAGATCTAGTATCAAAACCAAATATAAGGTCATAGCAAGCAAATCGTTTGTTTTAGGCCGGTCGGAGGGTACCTCAACAATTGTTAATGAAAACCACACCAAAGCATAAACTTTGGTGTCCGGAAAAGTTAACAAAAATCATTCAAAATCCAAAATCCAAATTTATTTTACAGTATTTCATGACCAAAAATGTATACGTCCATCTCAATATATAAGGTAACTTGTAGAAAAAATTGTTCATTTCACTGGGAAATTCCAAACGTTAAACTCCTTTTCAATCCCTTATCAGAAGCGTTTGACTATAATCTTGTTTTCTTGCCTAACTGGGACCGAGATATATAACAAATGCGAATTTACTATGGTCTCAATCATCAACTTAAGTATGCAATAACAGAAGTAAAATATGACATTAACCATTATTCCAAATTACGTAATGTAATGAATCTTGCAAGGAAGACGATTCAAGAAAAAGATTTGCCGATTGATATTTACCATCGCCAAATGTTATATGTTATGTACATACATGGATGTGAGATAACGAAAATCCAATAGAAAAAAAAATGCGAATGGTGAATAAATTCCATATCTTTTCGCATAAACATAAGGCTTATTTTAAAGTGATTGTGTAAATGATAAAAGCTGATAATGAATTAAAAAAAATTATCGAGATTTCCTACGAAGAATAATTATTAGCCGTATAGATTTTATGATATTGACTTTCTATGAAAATATTGACCGAGCGAAGTCGAGGTTAAATTTTCATAGTAAGTCAATATCACATCATATATACTTTATTAAAAATCAATAACTGTTTTATTCTATAATTTCATATATGATCCACAATAAATAACGACGCCATTTACAAATTTTAAGCTAGTGGGGTAATCTGGGTCTATTTTTAAACCATCCAGTTTTCTCCAGTGCGTCCTTGACGTTATCAGCAAATCAGAGAGTCGCTATTAAAATAAGTTATCGTTTCTTGTCAGGTACGCTTATATAATGCAATTTGCACGGGATCCTGCATAGAAAATGACTACACGTAAAGTTTAAAAGATGGCATTCTGTTTTCGAAGCAATTCACTTTGTGTGCGATAAATGAAGGTCAACTTCTAGATATAATTCAAATTTAACATGTTGGACACGTTTATAAACAGTGCTAAATTTTGAGCATATATACATCATATATTTTAGAATTCAAAAGAACATAATGGAACTCAAATACTAGTATAACAAATCAAATTATACCTTTGCTTTGTTTCTTCAAAGTGATTATAGTGAAAATAAAAAATTCGATCATAACTACGTAACTACATTTATGTCAACGGTTGCTCCAGAAAACAAAAATTACAAATGACAAAGAAAATAAAAATGAAAACTGATAGAGCAAATTGTACAAAATGTTGCTGAAAATACTTATATGAAGTTATGATATATATTTTTCAAAATGTCAAATTCAGAAATTGAAAGAAAAAAAATGAGCTGATAAAATAAAGAAGACAAAAGCACTCCTGGTATTTAGTTATTCCGTTGGAATGGGCTATCCATTCTACTCCTTACATTTCCTGAGATAAGACACTGTAAAATAGAGATAAGAATTGTTAGTCAAATGAGAAAGGAAAGTATATTAATTTCAACAGCCTTTCATCAGCTTAATCAGATTAAAGAGTTTTATCAACATATATATGAATTAAGTGCATCGTTCATAGGACGAGAAATGGAGTCTGAAAGTATGAGAAATAATTCTGGTTCAGGCATGCGAAATATTTTGCCTATTATTAAGGTCCACTTAAAATGTAAAAATGCAAACGCAAGAAATTGTAGATAGACTTCCGACGTTTACGACATCCCACGCCAAATTGACGAAGAAGCTGAGGGACTTTGGATATATTGTGTTTCTACATCGCTATGTTTCCTCCAAATATGATAGAGTTATCTCCCTCCACGTATTTCACCTCTCAGGCTTTATCAACCTCTGCTATGTTAAAAATATAGTAAAGTAGCCCCCTGAAATCGACTTCTACAAAATTGAATTTTGTTGTAATTCTTATAGAATTAAAAATCTATACCTTGAGAAAATTAGTTAGAAAAACACTCCCCGCTTTCTAAGACATTGTAAATTTTGCATAAATATCAAGAAAACCGGTGATTTCGTAAATTTGTCATGAAAAATAACATAATTCTTTATTATTTTTATTGTAGTTAAGCTAACTACTAAGTTGATCGAAAATGAGTCTAAAAATGACGACTTACATGAAATTTGGTCAAAATATACCATTTTAAAGCCCAAAATCTATGAAATTGAGGAGGGAAATTAAAGGTTTTGTATCATTTCATAAGTATCGAAGGCGGGTGCGGCTAGCCAAATAGAGGATGCTTACTACTCCCGGGCACTTTATCCAACCTCTAGCTTTCTAGAGGTCCGTCGATGCTCCATTTGGTGCTCTATTGTAAGTGCTGTTGGGATTGTCGTCAGGATATTCTTTATCTCATTTTCAGTAGCCACACTTATGCCCTTTGCCGTGTGGAGCACTTTAAAAAGTTCCCCGCTAGGGATTTTAGAGTAAATGTTTTAAATATTTTTCCCCGACGTGGTCACCACAGCACTTTCTATATGGACATAACCTTAGACAGGGCGTATTTTGTAAATATTGTTTTCGTTTTCGTGCATGAACATCGAAGGCGGGTGCGGCTAGCCAAACAGGGGATGCTTACTCTTCCCGGGCACCTTATCCCACCTCTAGCTTGCTCGGGGTCCGTCGATACTCCATTTGGTGTTCTATAGTTAGTGCTGTTGAGATTGTCGTCAGGATCTTCTTTATCTCATTACATTTTAGAATAAATATTGGTACAAAATACTCGTAACGACAAGGCGTAAAATCTCCCCCAAAATAATGCAATTTTAAATTAATTTACATCTTTAATAAAGTTGGTGAAATATTTTAAAAGATAAAACCTCTTTAAAATCTTGAGAATTTTTTTCATCAAATTTCTCTGACGGAGAGATATTTGAGTATAAATGTAGAAACCAATGAAAAGTGTTCATAAAATATCGTTCCCCCACTTGAAACACAGCACCACTTCTACCTAAGATGTCTTTTCATAATTATACAAATTCTCTATAAAAGCGGAGTTGTGTTTCAAAGAAGGGAACAATAGTAAATTAACGAAAATGCGATTGGGTGGTTAGGGGTGAAGGAAAGATTTGAAATTAACAGAGAATTAGTAATTGGCATTTGATTCGCTTTCGGCAAATAATTAACTTCTTTATTCATAGTTTCAAATGAGTCAATATTTAGCAAAGAATATTCGTTGTTATTTACTTTCACTAATAAACTCCTTTATTTTACTTTTGGGCATTGATAATTTAACAATTTCTCGGACAACTCTAGTACCAGTCAGTCTTGGAAAAATGCTGAAAACTTCCTCGATAACATTCATAAAGTATTTAGAAAAATATAAAGTATTGATTTGTTTACAGATAATTCAATTGTAATTGTCAACGGGGCAGTGGTAGAAATATCTCATTCTCTCTTGTCGATGTTATATTTGTTGTTTGAAGGCATACCAAAGCAATTAAGGATAATTAATGTGATCATTAATCTGCTCATTTATAATAAATCTGCTCATTCTCTCAAGTAAATATAGATATAATTACCTCCATTGTAATTCTACATTGATCTCAATGCCCTTAAATTGTTTAGTTGTTCATTGTTTCTGAGAGGTGGTAGAGTTGTTTGTTCTTCAAATTCCTGAAACGATGTAACGTATAAGTCGATATGAAGCATCTCAGTACTATACTTGAAGTTTCAAAACGTAATGTTTTCTATTATTTTGAATTTATTCATATGTGAAAGAAAATGGATACCTCCAATGTTCTTCTTAATAGATCCATGATGCTGTAGATGTGCTCTATGTACAATGAGTCAGGCATGATGTCATCAAAGGCGTATTCTTCATTAGGGCCCAGGACAAGTTTCCTTCTTCCAATGTCAAGTTTCCGTTTCCACAGGATTGGGTCTTCCATATGGTCAGAAAGACTTTGATCTCCAGCTATGTAGTTCTCTCGTATGTACAGAAAGCGATGCAAGAATAATTTTAAAGAGTCACTGTATAGTTCTGTCAGAGACCTATTTGAACAAACATTTTTAAGGAGTATATCCCTATCACTTTCAGGTAAGGGAGTTTTGAACTCTTCGTCAAGTGATTCCACAAAGCTTTCCCCGTTCAGTTTCTCAAGAAGCATGTAGAATGACACAACATGCGAGAGGGTCAATTCATATTCATGCCACGGTAAAACACGTCCGTAATCTGTCTGCAAAATATCCCCGACATACTTTTCAAGAAAAGTGTGCACAGGTGTTGTTTCCTTGCACTGGATTCCCCTCTCTAATAAAATGGCAATGGTTCCAAAAAGACGAAGAAGTTCCGGGATTACTGGTGGGTCTTGATTACACTTCTCCTTTACCCTGCTTACAAGTTCATCAGATATCTCCTTTTGAGAGATGCGTTCCGATATCTTCTCCAAAAGTTGTACGCACTGGCCGTAAAGGTCATCCTTGAATTCTACAAGTATGATAGAATTCTTTACGTCAATGAGCGGTTTGCCATGTAAAAGCATATGCGCTAGATCAGCCTCGATGGCATGAAAATCATAAAGCACTGAACGTCTTGTATCAGCAGTTGTTCCGCATTGAGAAAGGACTAAAAGAGAATCGAGCTTCTTTTGGTCATAATGAATTAAATGTCTCTCTCTGAGATCCATTACGGAAACGATTTCAGAAGAAGCTGTCTTTGTGTGTTTCTTCATAAACAATAAAGAACTATAATTTTCACTTTTAGCTGCAAGCAGCATCGCTTTTTCAATGAATCCATTTTGCAAGAGTACAAGAGCTTCTATGATCTTATACAAAGGAGACTCGATGTCGTGAATTATGCAACAGTCGAGCACATCTTCGTCTGAAATTACTTCCAGTTTTGTTTTATCGATATCAGGATTAACTTTCCTTAGTATTTCTAAATGGTGAATGATTTCATTCCAAGCCCTCCTAAAATCATTAAAAGTATTCCGAAGCTCTGTATGGTATTTCTTTGGTTGTTGTTGTATAAATTTTTTGACTGACATAGAGCGGCATTCGATCTTTTTGATTTTGTAACGGCACTTTGACATGATTATTTTGTGCCATGAAAGCAAACCAAGTAAATGTTTCGGTAATTTTATTTCTGTAAGGTATTTGCAAAACATTCTTAGGAAACTGTATTTTGTTCCATCTTCGATAAGACTGATCTCTAACTGAAAAGATTCAAACGTCGCGGTACCCACTGAGGCAAACAATATTGTCTCCTTTTCATCTTCCAAAGATTTTGGATAAGCTAAGCACTCATCTAAATGGTATTTCTTAGTTATCCGCTGAAAGTTTTCTTTAAGGGATTGAAAACGATGTCGCAGTATATTGTTCAAAGACTTCCGATGTTTTTCACTCCATTTGGAAAATTGCATAGGATCACAAGTGAAGATATCTTTGTTAGATCGAACGAAAATCATTAATATCGAAAGAAGTTCAGGTGATCCGACGCCAAGTTCTTTCGTAAGCTGATCCCATAACATAGGATATGCTCTTTCAGATTCATCTTTCATGTTTTTCATGTCAGTTATTTCCGCCGAGAAGCATATTCTTGTTGCATGATTTAATAAATCAAAGAAGATATTTGATCTATCAGAAGACAAAATATTGACTTGTTGCTCGTCAACTTTATTCGTCGAAACTTTCGCATGACACATGATACATTCCTCGTATGCATCATTGACTGTCATCGTTTTGAATCCGCATGTACAATTATGCGACAGAACACGGAAAGTTTGGCATTCAAGGGATCCTATCGCTAAATTACTGACTTGAATGCGACCACGAAATGCGGATTTATTCGAAGAGAAGCACACATTTAAACAATACCAGTTGCATAAAAATATCGTCTGCACAGTGGTGAGGTTCCGACATCTAATGTGTCGGGAAAGTTCTTGATAATCCATCGACATCAATGAGAACATTTTTCTTATTTCTTCGTCGGAAGCAAAAGTATTCGCTATCTTTAGGGCACTCTTCGAGTATTCCTGATCCTCCTCGGTTATCGTGTGCCCAGGGTGAATACTTTTAATGAGCAATCGTTGCTGGAGCACAGCAGCTATTCTCAACAATCCAACTCGGTCGTTAGATCCTACGCAACTGTGTAAACTGCTTTTAAAGTCTTTTATATTATTGCTGACACTTACTTGATTCATACCATAATCGGTCGTTTCAAATAACTCATAAATCATAGGCTGGTCAGCAAGAGTTTCTTTTCGAATGCCAAACCGGTACATACATGCTGGATTTGGTAGTACATTTTTGAAGCGGTATATTGTGAATATACCATCAGTTAGGTATAAAGTATTGTAAAATAAGTTGAACAGAAGCGCTCCGTAGCTTTTACCATCCTTTGATTTATCGTTGTGCTCTTCCTGATCACCGAAGCTTGAGAAAAGTTCATCTAATGCATTAAAGACAATATCTGAATGTGTTTTGCGCAAAATAGTCTTTACAAATGCCCTGATGAACACTTTGACAAAGGACAGGGAACAAATAAATTGTAAGTTGCCTCTATTTTCCTTAAGGTTCACCTTGGCAATAAGGAGCTTTTGGAGAATGGTGTTATCATGGCTCGATATGTCTGTTATGCTTTCGACTGTCACCAAATTCGCATAAATAAATTTTTCAAGTAAATCCATCGTTAGCACGGTAAATGACTGACTTGTTTCCGTTGTAATGATTTTGTCAAGAAGAGTAAGAAATGGATCATCTCCAAGCGCAGTTTGCTCGTTTGAAATTATGTGGTAAAGCATTTTCATTTCTTTGTCTTTGGAGTAGAACGCATAGTCACATAACCTAACTTGAAGGCATATTCCAAAAGATAACATATCTTTTTGAAAAGCGTTTCCTTTTGCTATTTCCTCCAGAGCGTACATCATCCCTTCATTTGAATTAGATTCAAGTGTTCTACTCAAAAACATGCAAAAAACTGATTGAAGGACTTCATCACTCACTTCTCCCTTTTTCATCCTTAGACATGAACACAAGGTTTGGAACGCCATTCTATCCGCAAGTCCATTCTTTGAAACAACATCGGCAAGTGAGCACAGTTCCGTTGTCGAGATATCATAAGGAATAAAGAAATTAGCAACCAGGTCACTGAACAGTTTCAAGATATGAATAGTCGGTGATGCAATACCCATTAATGAAAGTGATGCAATACACGAATATATCTTGTCGTGCCATTGCTGAATCGAAATGCTTTTCAGGAGATTCTCATTTGGTAAAATAGTGTAGCAGATATCTTCGAGCAAGACTTCGATATCTTTTGTGAAAGATTGAGTGGTACTGGATGATTGCAGTTTTGTGATTGCTGACTCATATTTTTCCGGTGTCAAGTCAAAAAGTTGTAGCACTGAAAATATTCTGCTCGCAAAGAGCCAGCCCCAAATGAACAGACTGACAATGTAGGAAGCGAAACTTCTGTCATTAATCTCGGGTAAATTGACAGATTTTGTGATAACCCATTTTGTTATTTCGATTCGCTGAAGGGGGGATAATCGCGAGGGATATTCAGAGGACAAGAAACTACAGAAATCATCCAAACATTCTTTGAATAGGCACGGATATGCATCCTTTTCGATCAAGTAAATTTCTTTTTCGAACAAAGGTACATAAAGCTTCATAACGTAGTCAACAATATTGGAAACATCGGACTGCTTGTCTTTATCACTCAAAAACCGTGGCACAACGTTTAGCTTTCTCAAATCATCAAGAATCTTTCCTCTATATTTTGCAACAGTTTCAAAATACACCCTTATGAAGGGGACCTTAAGTGAAAGTTGCCTTGAGGAAACGACATAGCATCCGGGACCACTTGGTTTGGGTACAGTGTGAATATCAAAAAATTGTTTTTGTCTCAGTAATAGGAGAAAAAGTGCTTTCTTCTTCGATTCAGCTTCTCTAATGTTCAATGAGGATTGAAGGGTATTTGTCTCCTCTAGTTTGAATAAAGTCATTGATAAAAGTTGCCTTATAACGTTGGAGATGTACATATTCAGTGATCCAATCATTGTAGTCGATAAGAAAACCAAATGCTTGTCTTGAGCTGCTTTTCTTTGCCATTGCCCTGAATCTACTATCTCTATATCTTGCTGTATCCAATCGTATATCATATCAGCCATCGCATCAAGGAAAACTGTTGCGGATGAAATATTTCTCATCGTGCGTAACATATCTTGTCCAAACAATGATGTTTTGGAATGGCGAATCGTACTCAGTGCATTGGGGAACTCTCGACATATCACTTCAATGAGCATTTTCCTTTCCGGTAGGGCTTCGAATAATGTTTTCTCATGAAAATCAGCCAAGCTTATGTTTTGCCTTTCGACTGAGTCAATCATGGCCATCTGCCAGCCAGAGAGAAAATTCACTTTCCCGAAGAGTTTGCCAGCATCGGTAGATCTTGATATATGTATAAGTAGACAAACGTTCTTCCTCGCCCGTAAATCAACATCGCGACACATTTTTTGGCTACTTTCAATTCTAGTCTTTACAAATAAAATGTGACGTAGGTCTAATCTTGCATCACATTGGATAATGAGGAAATGTTGATGTTCGTCTTTCCAATATTGATCAAGCTGGTCACACAAATGTTTTTCGGATTTTATTTCTCCAAGTTTTAGTAATCGATGGGGTAAATCATTGATTGCAGCTCCGACGTCGACGAATATTGTTGAGTATGTAAATACTATAAGGTTTTTACCAAGTCTACTCTTTGAAGAAGTGGATGATAAGCTATCTAATGGCGGGATAGGGGTTGGCCAACTATGTGAGTTCTCAAGATCCATCGTAGACGAGTCATTCACTTCATTTTCATCATTCAAGTCATCCCATTCAGCTAATGGGAGATAATAAGCAATTAAGTCCTGCATATCAGCTGGAACACCACGATCAGTAAAGAAGGAAGAATTTTTGTGTTTATTACATACTTCATTCAAGTAATGACCTAGCCCATTGTGTACCGGTAACATAAAGTACAAATTAAAAAGTGAATGAACACTTCTATTACTCTCACACAGCTGTGAATCTTCGATTCTTATCATAGCATCTGGTCGAATGATCCACAAAATTTCTATGATTGCTCTGAACCAAAGATTTATTTCCTGCACGCCCTTAGTTGACGTTTTGATTGATGTGATTAAAGACACCACAAATTCTGCACCGAACACTGGAAAGGCATCTTTTTCACTGAATCTTCCAGACACACAGGATATATCTCGTATAAACTTCTCTAAAGACTTTGACATTGTATCGTCTATGTTACCTAACGTATCAGCAAGAGATAACTCCTGTTTCTCAAATCTGTTTAAAAAAGGAGGATCTGTAATGTCAAGATCCTTTACGTCTACTAAAACGATACATCTGAACTTATCGTGTACTTCACATGTAGGATTGCTGTATGGTCCGAGGGCAACACGGCAATGTTTTTTGTTCTGAACAATCGTGTAATTTTGATTCAACATGTCGTATAAGCTGCCGTAAATATTTTCCAAATCTTTGAGAATCAAAACGTTTGGTTGTTCCATGCAAAGGATAATTTTGCTAAGCGTCCGATAGTTATAATCATCGCTTTGGTCCTCTTCAAACTGACTTCCTAACATGAAATGTCCCTCTCTTTTCTCTGCTTCCAAAATTGCATTCAGTTGACCAATTGCCGAATCACCATTAATAATTAACATAAGATGGCGGCTGTGAGTATCTCTAATATTTTCCCGAATGAGCTGATCCTCAGATGTATGAAAATTTTCATCAATTTTCATTCTGCTTTTGAAAAAAACAGTGGCAATATTTGTATGCTCTTTTATGCCTCCGAAATTTCGCCTGATTCCATTCCAAAGGATTCTTTTTTCATTCACTGGATCGTGTCCGGTAACATTTGTCATTTCTCTGGAATAGAATTTGACAAAAGAGTAAAAATCTCGTAAGCCGTGAAAATGATTTATTGGTTGATTTTCGGTATATTTAGCGTATGTGTCAACCATTGCTTCTAACGTATTTCTTGGTGAAGACGTATCTTTATCCCGACTTATAGATTTGTTGATTGCTTCAGCTGTTTCAAGAAGTTCATGCTTGTTCATGTTTGGTCTTGATAAATGGATGGCTCGATTCATTTTTGCAGCATCTAGACTCCAATTTGAAATTCCAACAACGGCAACATCAGGTGTATGTCCATCGTGTTCCAGAAGTGTATGTAGAACCTTGAGAGGATTGAATCTGGAAATTTCAGCGAGTCCTACTTCATCGAGTATAACAAGCGAAAGTACATTTTCTTCTTTCGTATTATATTTTCTTGCTCTTTCGAAAACTTTCAGGATTCCTTCAGAAGTCGAAGACTCGGAACCCTGATAAGATGTATAATACAGTCGTGGGTAGGCTCTGAAAAACGGAGACTTTGAATCGGGTCCATTCAAGTTGCTACGAATGAGTTGCATGGACAATGATTTGCTGCATCCCGGCTTCCCAACGATAAAGAGAGGTATTTTGTTCAAGATACAGGTCAAAAGCAGGAAGACATTTTCTTTCAGAGATGCATTTCTCGCTACACCATAAGGTAAGTCCATTTTTTCAAGAATTTTTTCTTGAACATGTTTTGTTACATGATGTATCATGTCTGACTTTAATTGGATCGAGCATTCAGTGAAAGTCGAAGATAAACGATCTCTGTATCCTTTCCTTGTATCGTTGTCAGAAAAGCGACATTGATAACATACCGTAAGAGCAAGAATTATACAATAGATTTGTTTGTCCTTTGAGTCATCGAATTGTTTCTCAATCAAGCTATCGAGAAAATCGTTGTAAAACCAAACAACAAGTCTTTTACATCTCTCAACATCTCTTAAGCTGACAGTACATGCTGACTTCTCTCTTTCTCTTACATATTCTTGAGAACGCGTTAACAGTGCAATGAAAACATCTTTTGTGTCACTGAAATCGTCAAGATTAGATATCATTCTCTTAATGTAGGTCTTCTCTTCCTTACTTGGTAAAGAGCCATAATCCCATACATAATCTAGCAAGGATTCCGGAAGCGGGTGAACTCGATAAGCAAGGCTTGAAAGTTGATCTATTTTAAATTTTCCTTTAAGTCCAGCAATGGTACGAGTTTGTTGAGTTTTCAATCGATACGGATTACAAGCAGATAAGATATGTAAATTTGGAGCAAGGATGCGCCCTTGCAGTTCATGGTGACAAACAATGCTCGAAAGCAAACCGATGTGCTCACTCGTATTAATCTCATCCAAGAACAGCCAAACTGAAGTATTGTAATCAAATTTCGCATTTTCGTTAATTTCGTTTACCCTCTCTTCTATCATGTTTTCCGATAAACCTGCATGGATTGGATATACAAATAGGTTTATTCCAGAAATCTTTGCAAGTTTCTGAATCAAGGAGGTCTTCCCACACCCAGTTTCTCCCATAATGACGACGGGAACATGAGCTTGCATGCGAATTAATATCAAAACCATCTTAAGAAGGTTATCTGGGGTCAACGCATACGAATTCAAGAAATCTTTCTCCTCATTTGAAGTCACTGAATCTTTTGAAGTGCGTGCTATTCGTATAAGGATTTGAAGAAGGTCGCTTGGCTCCATCATAGAAAAATCTTTTAGATCTTTGCCAATTTGTTTTGAAAAAAGTGTTTCAATATTGCCGGGAACTTCTTTCACGTTTCTGTATAGAGCAGACAGGGTTTGAAAATCTCCATGAAAGACTAAAACCAGATGGTTGCTGCTATCCCAGCGAATCATTCCACTTGTTCGGGAAACAAGGTTAGTGACAATAGTTTCTTCATCACAATGTAATCCGAATTTCTTCATGTTGTCCTCTTGCGAAGTCCTACATGGCAAAACAGACCGAGTTGCAAATTCATTAGCAAACTTGATCATAGTTTCTATGAATTGGCGTTTGAGATCTGATGCATCTTCAGTCATCGATTCCAAATGCGAAATTCGAAAGAAAGAGCTTGCACTCATTTTCTTTAGTTGCAAAGCCAGGACGGAGAGGAAAATCTGTATTTGAGAAAACGATGGTTTTTCTGTTGCTTTGAAATATTTTTGAAGGAGTACCCTGCATGTTTCATCGCTTATGTGAACTTCATCATCAATGCATAGATCATTTCTTAGTTCATTTCGATCGAGTTGGTCGAGGTAAGAACATACAACACGTGTCATGCTTGCTTTTGATTTGAAAATTCTAAAATCAACAAATTCTCTCCATTTAAGATTTCGAGTTTGAAAGCAAGACGTAAGAGGTAAATCCCTGAATAGAATATCATTGACAGTGCATGCTATCTCGATTGCAATCTCTCTACAACCAAGAGAAAAACAGTTTGCTTCTGAATTTAGATAACCTAGAACTACAAGTTCAAATATGATGGTATCTATTTCGTGTGGTCGATCTACAATACCAATATCTAAGTGTAAACAGTGGTACTTCTTTATTTGTTTTCTGTTGAGAAGACACACGATTGCATTTCTGTCAACTGGTCCACTGATATGAACTGTTTTCACTCGACAATTTACCGAGGCAGCGTGCTCATAGATACTTTCCGTTTTTCCTTGTCCTGGTAACTGTGATTTGTAAACCATTGTACAAGGGAATTTTGCGTGAAAAAGTTCAATTAATTCTTTTGTCAACAGTGGTTCAGATCTGACTTCGTACTCACTAAATATTGCCACAAAGGTATCTGTTTCATTTCCTCTGTACACGATAGACAACGTTGATTCATTCGTTAAATCACATTTCCCGAGCTCCATTGCCAGACTGTATTGTATTTCGACAGCTAGATATTCAGTAAATGCAATGCAATAGAGGGGACTCAAATGAGTTTTTGTCATTTTCCATCGTCGCAGTAGTAATTGAATTTCTTCCCAGGATGTTTTTTCATTACATAGGATTATTTCATTGGCTAAAGGAAGACGCTCTTGTAGTTCGTGAAATAATGATAGAACGGTCGGGATTACTGCCGTACTGTCTTTCTCTAGACGAATAAATAAGAGACTTCTTCCTCTTATCTGATGATCACGTCCGATACCAACCAAACATGTATCCGTTGTTTGAAAAATACGCTTTGTCTTCTTGTAAATGTTCTCTAGATTGGATTGAATAGGAATTAGAGCATTGCGTGGTTTCTCTCTGAACTTCGACGCGTCCCATTCCTGGACAGGCCTCCTTGATTCTAGTAATTGCTTTTTCATATCTGGATTCACAAAATCAATAACTGCCAAAAATTCATCTTTATCGAGTCCTGCGAAAAGAAATCGATAAAGTACTGGTAGTTGATCTGATTTTATGAAGTTAACTACTTCACAGGTCTTTCTACATTCCATAAGACATTTTTCCCAATAACTGTGGTATGCTTGTAAAGTAATGAGTTTTTCTGACAAACTTGGAATGCTCGTATCTATTTCTTCTTTAACTTCAAGGTAAAGTGGATGACCAAGCATGCGCAATTGCACATAAGCATTTGAAATGCAGGCTACTTTATCGACAATTTCTAAAAAAGTGTGAAAACGTTTCGTGAACTGTGGAACTTCTTCGTATTTTTCAAATCGACTTTGAATTAGCAAGGTTCTGCTTCGGAGATCATTTAGTTCGGCCATTCCGTGCGCAGGTTGTGTTCCTATGGGATTGTGTTTACAAATGATCGAATACTCACAAAAACGATCTTTCAATCGGAAAGTGACTGTGCTGTTCTCTGTTATGCTTTGTATCTTATCCATTGTCTTCTCCGTACGATTTGCAAATGCTTTGTAAAATTCCTTTAAGTTAACACATTCCTCTGAACATTTTTGGCATTTCTCAGATGCCTTTTGAATCTTTAATTCTTTTAAACTTCCACGAAGTAATGATACATAATGATCAATTGAAGTGCTCTTATCTTCTACAAGTGGAAGGAGAAGATCTTTTATCTCTATCAGGTGTGAAACAATAGGAATATACTTGTCAAAGTATTCACCTTCAACAGCATCGAGAAGATATCGAATGTCCTCGTTTTTAATTTCTCTGAGAAAGGCTACTAAATCGGCGCTTTGACCAAGAACACTGAGAAGCTCACAAAGGTCATCTTCGAAGTTTAAATGTTCTTCCTCTAAAGAATCTACCATGGTAAGAAATGAAAGGATTGTCCCCTCAGGTTTTTCCACTTTGCCATCTGCTACTCTTTCAACCCATTTGAAGTTGCCAATTGTTTTAGCATCTATATCTAAATGGAATACCTTGCTAAAACAAGTTATTGAATTTATTTTTCGAATAAGAGGCTGCAAATTAAAAAGCTTGAATACTTTTAAATTTGAAATTCTTGAATCAGGCCCAGAACACTTTTTATAAATCTCACACTCGAGGGTAAATTCATCCGAAGTGATTGCGCTCAAAATCGGCAACGCAACATGTAGCAAAGCAGATGAATCGAAAAGACCCTTCATGAAAGTGTCATATTTAGAACTCAGGATATCGATGAGGTCGTAGGCAGTCATATGATCATGTTTCCTTGTGCTCCTTAATTGAGACAAATATTCTCTAATTATTGCCCAAAAAATATTGGGTTTGTACGCTTTGTTTGCGTCCTGCATGTAAGGAGAAAGTTGACAACATACTTCAAGGGAGCGATGAAATGGCCTACAGGAAGTCTTGTATTGATAAAAAGAAATTTCACCTTTTCTGAAGTCGTCCATTGTTTTAGCTAGATTTTCGTATTCTTCTCCAAAGCGCCCAGGAAAATGGACGAAATCAGTTGAAGATTTGATAACATGGATCACTGACAACGTACATTGTATCGTGTGTAACGTTTGAGGCATTGCTCGAAATGACCTCTCCAACACCTCTGTAATATAATCAATTCTCTCGCCTGTGATGACATGGATCGCCTGTATCAAGTCAGTGCTTCTTGACTTCACTTCATCAATAAGCTGAATATCAAAATGGTCACTTTTCAATTTCTCGTAAATGTCTTTAATACAAGTACGAAAGAAAATGAAGGTTGAGTTTTCCTTTACGATATCCTCTATCCGTCCATTAGACTGGGCTAGGGATATCCATTCCTTAAGTTTTGTAAGGAAATTAAGGTTTTGTTTGCCTCCATATTCCTCAAGCTTCAAACTAAGTGAAATAACGACATCTAGACATCTTCCATGTAATCTGAAATAATATAAAGAGGCCATGAATACCATATTTAAGGTAGAGTATCCCTCAGGTCAGGATTTCTAATAAATTTTTGCCTGGATATACTATTTTTTCTCTTCAGAATATTGTTCAGATTATCATACTAATATAGTTTTGGGAGAAGAAAAGATATTTTATCACCTCTAAAAAGTGATTTTTCTTCCGTAAAGTCCAATGTTAAAGTTCAAACGACTTAGTTATCGGTATAATCATGAAGCCACGAATCATATTTCGTTCGTATATCGCTTTTAACATAAGCTTTGAATATATGGAAATGAACATATTGTAAAAGTTGTTATTTAGGAAATATGAGTATCTGAGACCTGAGGGATGCTCTACCTTAAGCAAGAGTCTTATATATAATGCCAAATTAATACGTACTTGTCAATGTGTATTACAAGAAATCGGGATGAAATCATTAAACGGTTCAAAGTGAATGAAAGAGTAAATTAAAATTTGGAATCAAGAAATTTTAAAGATACATGTAGAATAAAACGAACATTTAAACAAATATACATTTCTGAAATCGGAATAAGACAAATAAAGGCAATTTCAGAGGAATTATATTATCAATAAGTCAGTAAAAAGATCTATATGTCAAAAATTGAGTCAAATGTATATAGTTTGGTATCCCCGTACCCACAAGAAGAATAAAACGTACGTGTTCTACATCTTGACCTTCTTGAAGAAATTTTAAGCCTATTTTAATGCACCAGACACGTGTATCGGATAAAACATCCTCATCAGTGATTTTTCTAGCCAAAAGATTTTCAAGACACAGAAAAAATTCATTTTAGTAGCGACCTCCGGTTTACTTTATTGTTTGGAATGTAAATGTGTGCAATTTCTTTGCAGAGATTGCGTGGCTCCTAATTTCCTATATGGTCGATTCAGTAGCATAGTGTAATAAAACGAAGACCTGAATAGAATTGGAGGGATGGTGCTCAGCTGTTAACCTTTTATATTTCGATGTTATTTTTGGATGAAATGACAAGTTACCGAAAAAGCAAAATAATGATGTCGAATTGATAAAAGTCCAAAAAAGCTTCTTTCCGTCAGAATCTAATCAGAATCTTATGGACGACGGACAAATGGACGTCGGACGAAGCGCTATTGAGGAAGCTCTGAGCTCAAATTGAACAAGAGGAATATGTAAAAACAAAGTTCATGTTGAGTAATTCAAAAACTGTACCTTGTATATGTCTCTTGTTCCCAAACGCTGATGATTCTCCTGATCTCTTCTTCAGATTGTTTGGAAATAAACCTCATAAAATGGTGTACATATATTTCCTGTACTCTGTCTGGCATATTGTCCACGTCTACTATAAGTTCCAGGTACTGGTCAAAACTGACATCAGTCAGTATTTCAGTCAATGTCTCGTGAACATGATAAAGGGATTCAACCGATGTTACTCTTGTAGCGGTTTCAATCGAACGAAATAAACAAACAAAATCTTTCCTTTTTGCGTCTGATTTACGAAAAAAGTTACAGGCGCCATTGAACCATTCATTCAGACAGCGGGTCATTGTTGCATTATCAACGAGTATCGATGGGCCCGAATCTATAAAAATCCTAAATAGTTCTTGGTGTAGGGTACTTTGTTTGATACTTTTCAAATACTTCTGTTGACTTTCCTCATTTTGTAAAATTGGCAAGTAGCTGGATCTCATGCATGTATCTATCATTTGAATGAAATCGTGATAATTCTGAATATGTTCGTCATGTCCAGAAGGACTAAAATTGAGAAGTGAGTCACATATTGTTTCTTCAAGACAGGCGACTATTTCAGGTTGAACAGAACACTTTATTTTGGAGGCAACTTCTTCGATTCTATTCCATTTCAACAGTTTTGCTTCTGTTTGAATGAATGAAATACAACGATTAATTGTTGTCTGTCCAAGTCTCGCTAGTAAAGATTGATTATGTGTTAATTTGGTCCTAAGGAAACTCAGGACTTCGATGATGTTTTGGGGGTTATTTATCCTTTCAAAAATAAGCTCAATAATGCTTGTTATACAAGAATCCTCCTTTTCTCCACTTTCTAGATCCCTTGCACAAACACTTAAAGTATCTTCAATTAAACGCACTTCTTCCTTCCACAAAAAAACTTCTTTCTTGCAATTGAGTAATTCTAAAATCACATTTGCATTTAAAAAATCCCACGAAAACCTTACGAAATCAGTAATGGAAAGTGTTTCTTGAAAAGCACTTTTGTAAATTTGAAAAACAAATTCAGGATGTTCATTGAAGATGAAGTAATGTGGTTTTGGAACCAAACGCATGCCTGCGATTAGATTTGCTGAAGTTCTCTGTAGATTTGATTTCTCTTTGTCTGAAAATTCGACTTGCACTTTGTGTGTACAACAGAAAATTATCAATATGGCACAGTGATGTTCTAATGGAGTGTATTTTTCGGGTGAATCATTCAGTTGGTCAAATAGAGATTTGACAAGTTTTGAATGATTGTTGAATTCATGAGTCTTTCGAATTGTACTCAAAAATGTTTCTATCTTCTTCATATTTAACAAAATTTCTTCTTGTGGATTAATTATATCCAGGAAGTGGTATGCAACGCACGCACAAACATCTGACTTTTCGTCTATGCAAAAAATATCCCTATATAAGGTTTCATCTGTAAGTTCTCGGTGGATCTTATCCTTTACGTCTAGTTTCGTTCCGAAAAATTTTGAAAAAAAACCTTTGTCTGGTTCTAAGACATATTTGTATGTGTCCTTGCCGACCGGAACAAATATATTTGCTTCGTAAACATCTGACTGATGCTGTTTCTCCAGTATGTACTCTCTAGCGTTATCCCTTAGTGCCAACTTTACTCTCTTCACGCTATTTGTAACAGCATCCGGAATACATAGCTTGAATGTCTGTAAACACGAAAAAATTAAGTGTTTAATAATTTTGAAATTAATGCTCAATGACAACCTAGTTCTATTTGTACAAAACATGGTCGTTCTCAAAAGATTGGAACGATTTGCTTGCATTTAGATATACATCAAAGAAGTACCTATCAGTTATTAAGTCTCAAAGTCGAGAAGGCAAGGCAAAATCATTAGAATCTCATTTCTATTGGAACCACTTATTAATAAGTTTTCGTTGTTCGCGACCACTGGGTAACAGGACAATTCAAAGGATTTGCAGTCGTAACAACACTATTTTCAATTACTTTGCAGAAGTTGGAACCGAAAGTCAATTGGTCTCGTTGTTTTATGTGTAGTTTTTGTGGCATATTTTGTATTCCCTTTGTATCTCTGTTTATGATCGGGTACTCTATGTTTTCACATAGTGGTATTTTGATGTTTTTCTGTGGGTGTTGCAACCGAGTCTTGTTTGACATCCTCTCCTTTGTTTGAAATGTTTATTTACTAGTTCATATATTAAGTAAATATATAATTCACAATATAACAAATTGTAGCATATGCAGTATATATACATTGATAGTAAACATAAATTCTTACCAAAGTTCTGCTTTGATTTTCATTTGATCTGCCCTACAAAGTGTGTAAAAGGATGGTACACTAAATTGACTTAAGTGACAAAATCGAAAATAAACAGAAATCATCTATGATAAAAACAAGTAAAAAGTGGTGAGTTTTTTTACGACGACATTGCTATTATCTTTTACAAATTAGCTTTCTGACTAAAATGAATTCTAAGAATTGTATTTCCTGAAGAGGTTTGGACAGGGCCCGTCATGGAGTCCTGTCGTCACAGTCAGTCAGAGAAACGAAAAGGGCCATTCCTAATGTTGTATACCTTTTGGCCAAATCCTTTTCAGTTATATAATTATTGAATAAATTCTTTTAATACTTATTCTTAAGAATGCGATTGTACAAGGCTGTAGATCGGTCCAATACCGAGCCAAGTGTCCGTCTGGTGACAGAGAGATCATATCCATGGTATAAGAAGCGTTTGATGATTCTTAAATAATTGTAATTCTGTCTACCTAAGATCTATCTTTTTTTATAAATTGTGTCGACATAAAATTAAGGTTGGTAAATACCCAAAGTGATATACTCTTTTGCCTGTATAGATCCGAATTTCAAAATAAGTTGACAATAATTTTCGTAAAATTTGCAGAGAGTCTTTACTACTTTGTGAAAACGAAAAACCTGACCTAAATGTTTCTTGTTAATTTCTTAATTTCCTCTATGAAAATGCAAAACATCAGTACTACCATACCGGATGAGCTGCTAAATGTAGATACATATTATGGTAATCTAGGAACATCAGCGTCAAGTCAGGGCAAATGTAAATTTGATGCAAAATCATCTTTTTTGGTCATACGCACTTGTATGCATCTATCCATTAACAATTTTAATATTTAGGTCTTTGTAACGTTTGCCTAGTTAAGAGTCAACTCTTGCTGGACGCAAGTTTGCGAAAAATATTGAAGGCAAATAAAACATGTATGATATGACTTATACATTGTAATTAAATAGTACAATTTATGCTGACGTTTATTAACCTTTATTAGGTCACACAGTCTCTCTTGGATCAAAGACAGACTAATTTTGAATCGAAACTGTTTTTAAAAGAGATCAAGCGCCTTCTGTATACCGCGCATAATAATGATCGATAAGTCATCGAAAGAAAATTGTACTTGGCATTGAAACTATCTACAATCTTGTACCAGCATAATTTCATACTACCAAACCGTGGTGATGGGATTCTAGGGCGGATTCCAACCAAATGCCATCAGTCTTATCCTTTGTCCTAACACAAAGTTGGAAAGCACCGTCTGTTTGGTGTACGTTCAGTTCACAGGGGACCGCTGCCAGATTTTTTAAATTCAATGCAATCATACAGCAATCAAAATTCCAGCCCCCTTCCTCTCTTTCCATTTTAGCTGCAAAAATATCTCGCGGATTTTTTTCTCTTTGTTGTATATAAAGATACCGCGGGAAATTGTTGTAGCTGATGAAATGGAAAAAGGCAAATAGGGCTGGAATTTTGATTACAATTGCATATGAAAATTAAAAAAAAATCTGGCAAAGGCCCTTTATTCAGTAACATTTTATTTCAATCAGGCCCCTGCTTCTTCTTGAGATCAAAGGGTAACAAGACAAGAAAGATTGTCATGCTAAAGTAATCAGGATTATACTCCATTTGCTACTTACATGGCAAAAGGTCAACACCAGTTGCCTATTGTTTCGTTGTTTTATAAGGAGTCTATTGTTATTCAGTGTTTTCATGTTGTCTGTGGTGTTTAGTCAGTCGGACTCCTCGAGTGATAACAGCCACAGCCCACAGCCAACAGAGCACGGATTGTATTACGTACGCCCTCTTTTATATCCATTTACATATTCATCTGTGTTGCTTAGGCCCCTGCGTTTTGCGGTCTTATTTGTGTGTGGGCATCTAAAAGCGAGGATGTTGTACACTCTTCCAGACCTCTAGATAATCGGAAAAGTGGGAGGGTTGTGCGTATGTAATCCAGAATAACCACACCGTCTGCTATTTTCGTAGCAGATGGCCGTCCCAAGTCGGCAACGGTTGACCATTGGTCTCGTTGGCTTATGTGTGGTCCTTTTTGTTTGATTTTTTTGTGTCGTGCGTCCCCTCCTTTCTTTGGTGTTCCTCGTACCTTTTGCGTCCCTTTCAGTGCTTGTCTGCTCTGTGTTTTTTGCATTTGTTGTCTTGGGGTTTTGATGTGGGTGCTGCAACCTGGTGTTGTTGGAGATCAACTTTTTTGCATGTTCATTACATGAAAAATTATTTCGAAATCGACGGGAAAATATTTAATCAAATGTAAAAAGCAAAGATTTGATTATAGGTAAGCATCTACTATCATGGTCCATATCAAACTCAATACATTACAATGCTTAGGGTATTGAAAAAAAGATATTCTTTTCAGATACATTCATCAATTTATTCACGATACGTTTGAAAACATTGTAGTAAAATTGCTTGCTTGCTTTGTTAACATCTATATCATTTTGACCAGCTGATGGCTAAAAAAGACACAAGAAAGATATCAATTTCAACCCTGTACTGATTGAAATTTTTTCGACTATGTGTACCGATATAACGATATAAAGTCATAAAAGAAGGGAGGAGATCTCCAACAAGACCCCGTTGCAGCATAAATAGCAAAACACCAAACACACCCGATGCAAAAACACAAAAGACAAGTACAGCGCGAGACGGAAAAGAGACACACGACATGTAAACATCAAACGCAAAAGACAACAAATAAACCGACGAGACCAATGGGCAACCGGCGCCGACTTTGGACGGCCATTTGTCACGCAAGTAGCAAATGGTGTGGTTATCCCGGATTGCGTGCGCACAACCCTCTCACTTCTCCAATTACCAAGAGGTCTCGAAGAACGTACAATTGTGGTGTAAAACAACCTCACTGTAAGATGACATCACACAAACAAGACCGCGAAACGTAGAAGCCCCAGAAACACAGATTAATATGTAAATGGATATAAAAAGAGAGCATGCGTAATACAGTCCGTGCTCTGCCGGCTGTAGCGAGCTCATGTATGTAATCACCCGAGGAGTCCGACTGACATTCAGAGAGGACAGGTGGTCGGGCCCTGTCTTCTCTAAAGAGGTTTGGACAGGGCCCGTCATGGAGTCCCGTCGTCACAGTCAGTCTGAGTGCAAGTCTCAAGGATGCGCTTGTACAAGACTGTAGAGTGGTCAAGTACCAAGCCTAGTGTCCGTCTGGTGACATTAGGATCATACCCACGGTATAAAAGGCGTTTGATGATTCTGACGCATTTTCGATGGTTATGCTGCCTACCTTTTATCCTTCTTATTTTGTTTTATCATATCACTATAAAAGACAGGTTGTGTAATACCCAAAGTGATGTACTCTGTTGCGTGTATAGATCCGAATTTTAAAAGAAGTTGACTGTAATTTTTGTAAAATTTTCAGAAAGTCTTAACTAGTTTATGAAAGCGGAAACCTTGACCTAAAAGTTTTTTGGTAATTTGAGAAATATCAGTACATGCTCTAGCGTACCGGATGAGCTGTGATATGTAAATGCCGTAGGACGGTAATTCGTCACCGCATCTGATAATCTAATGGATGTTTATAACTTTATGACTTTTGATAATCAAAATATTTCATAATAAATTGAAATTTGTTATGTTCTTGATTTCGGGTATGAACTG
>VSWD01000009.1:54017797-54096102 GCA_033119305.1 Pinctada imbricata | reverse complement strand
TAATTGTTTATATGCACCAGGTGAGCTGTGCAAATTTCAAATTTGTAATGTGTGGCCATCGAAAAAAAGAACGTATACTCGAAAGGTGCAGCAGATTCATATATTCCTTCAACAGTCATAAAACATGATGTTGATTTTAACGATAAAACATATATTCCAATATAAATGATAATTAACGTAAATGAACAAACTTCACATTGTGTCCTGTAAAATCGGAAACAACAAAGGTGGCATAATTTCAAAGGAGGCGAAACAGTACGTACAAATATCAAATCGGTAAGTATGCTTTCAAATAAATAAATTGAGGATTCCCTCGTAGTATGATGATGGGGTCAAAAATCGAATAAGAAAACTTGAAAAATATATTATATTCAGACTTGAAGAATTTATTCAATAAGAATCTTTATGCGTAAAAAGAATTATTCGATAAGAATCTCTATTCGTAAAAAAAAAACAATGATGTATAGTTATTCGAAAGTGTTCCAACTCTATGCCTTCTTGAAGAAAATTTCAAACAAATTTAATTGCACCAGACACGAGTTTCGGATATCAAATCCACACCAGTGATGCTTCCAACCAAAGTTGTTTTCATAAACCGCCAAAATTTATTTCACTCGCGCCCTATGGCTTTATTTTTAAATAAGAAGTTAAAGTCACACACTAGACAAATACTTACTACTTCCGGAGCACCTCATGATTGAAATGCCACCATTGTCAGAACTGTTAGAGTATTAAAATAAGCCATAGTTATATATGATTCACATTGCATTGACCTTCTTATCTAAATTCAAATACAAAAGTAGAATCAATCAGGAAGTTATTATGGAATTCTTTACATAAGGATAAAACCATGCATCCGCTCAAAGATAAAGTCGATGTATTGGTATTTAAAACATTGACTTGAATTTTTCCTATGTTTCACAGCACACCAGGTAAATCTTGATAATGTATCTTATCAAACTTGTTTTCTATACTAATAATACGGAAGTGTTTCAATTCCATACCTTCTTGATGAATATTTCAAATTAATTTACTGTGCACCTATGATGACATACTTCTGTATCCTACATGTGAGATAATTTACTTTAGAATATGTCAACATGCAACGTACCTATGTTAACATGCAACCTATCTATGTCTATATGCAACTTATTTATATCAACACGCAACTTATTTTTATGTCAACATACAACTTATTTTGTCAACATGCGACATAATTATCTTACATGTGAACATAGTTATCTTGTATGTGAACATATTTATCTTGCATGTCAACATATTTATCCTGCATGTCAACATATTAATCTTGCATGTTGACATAAATAAGTAGCATGTCGACATAATCTATAGAAAATAACTCGCATGTAGGTTGCAGAAGTATGCCATCATATGCTCAAGACATGTGTCATCAGTGATCGACGCTTTCAGCCAATGACTTTCAGACACAGCCAAATTTAATATCAGTAGCTCCCTCTGGATATAATTTTTGAATCCAGATTTATGAATTTATTTTGCTGAGAGTACGCGGCTCCAAATTTCCTGTAGCATATCCAGATAAAATCTATGTTCATAATAGCATTGCAGAAATGGTGCTTAGATGTTAAGCTCCTTTAATTTCTATAATTTTCAAAGTTGAAATGAGAAGTTTCCGAAATAGCACTATAATATTCATGATGTCAAAATTTAATAAAGTGCCAAAACAAAGTTACTATCAGGCGTCAGAGCTTGAAGGAAGTAATTATGCCACTTAAACGTCATCCAGTCACGGGAACGAGTTTAACTGTTTCACAGTGCAAAAGGAAATAGGTGTTTATATTGATAATATGGAAGTGTTAAAACTCTATACCTTCCTTCTCTCATGCTTTATTCAAGGCAAAAAAATCTTATGCCCAGTCTTACCCCCCCCCCCCTCCCCCGTTTTTCTTCATAGAGAACTATCTTTGAACCGTCAGTCAAAATAATGGTACATGTACATTAAAATATATGACATTCACCTGCAAATAAATTGAATGTTTAAAGTAAAAATGCCGATTCTGCATGTTTCGATACGTGTTCAGTATATACATGTAGCTCTGTAGAATAGTTATAGTAGGCGCGTGGATAAAGTCGTCCTATACTTGCAGATTACCCGTAACCGTAAATACGGAACGCGCTGTGATTATAATTTCAAAAGTATTTATCGGGTTCCGTTTTTACACGCCTATTTTTATTCCCTTTAAACATATTTCGTTTTTGACTGACGATCGACGATGAGACACGACGGCTATTCTCTCTGAAGTTGCAAGAAAAATGTCACGTCGTTGGCAAATTATATTTAATATGATATAGAATAGATATTATATTATAGCATGCGGCGGTGTCTGAGAAACATAGATTATATTTGACATGGCCTCACTCATCACTTCATTTCTTCGCTATTCAATGTTTAATTGTAATGCCAACGACGTTGCTTATGGCGGTTCTATGCGTTAACTTCCTGTTTCTTCTAATACAGTATCATGTCAACAAAAGACCAACGAAAATGACGTTACATTGTTTAGATTTAGGATCACTGATGAGGGTTAAATACCCGAAACGTGCATGTCTGGTCCACGTTGCCAATTTATCTGTTCTTAAATGATGCTATTCAATTTGAAGACGTTTACATTACATACTGATATTCTATCATCCCAAGTTTTGATAAAGAACCATGTATATGCTTATATGCCAAATTTATACTTTTCACACGCCTTTACTGTAGTATAAATTAGTCTGGAAAGTAATTGATAGGATTATTTAAGTAAGTTTTTTTCTTTTAAGATATACCCAACGCAATATTAATAGATACTCGTAGTATGGGATCTCAATTATTGATAGAACTTACTTACTTGTATGTGAACAATTTTGGCCGAACCAAGATTCTCTACATCCATATTTGCATGCGTCACTTGTAGCCCTCTCGGCCTACAAATCATGTACTTCGCGTTGTGTATTTTACTTTGTCATTTTCGTAACTCTGAATAAAAAGTCCTGATATAGTTTTACAGTTTATTATTATACGAAAGTTACATGTTGATTAAAGCAGAATGAGAATCGTTCTAAAATACAAAATCATGCGCTCAGTATGTATAAGGAGCATGGGATATTTCACAATCATATGGAAATCGCCATCGAAATTCATGACTAAATTGGAATTCAGACGTATAAACAAAGTTGCCTAATCTTAGAACAAATCCTCGCCATTACGTCTATTGCACCCAGACCTGTGACAGGCGAACCACTATAGCTAATGTTGCTGTCAAGTGACCTAGGAACACTTCGTATTGACAGACGTAGTGTTACACACTGGCGGGAATGACAATCATTTTAATTACATCAGTTTAGCGCGTGATCGTAAAGTTAACGTTTGGAATTAGAGTTATCTTCTCCTAGGCAATTGTAAATATCCCATATACAAAATAGATAGAAATATATTAAGTATCAAAAATAATAAATTTGCATAATTATTGTGGGGGAGAGGCCATATGGTTACAACACTCCCCCACTTAAGAAAATAATCAAGATTTATGCGACCTTGATGATCAATCTAATACATAATAAACTTCTTAGCATCCATCCAAAATCTTAAAGGCATTTTCATCAAAAACATAAACTGAATTTCGGTGATACTTGGTTATTTTCTAAACGCACGGCCTTGACACCACAATAATGAACCATTCAACTATTTGCCACCGCGATCACTTGGTACACATTAATCAAAAACATAGAATAAAACGTATGCGATAAAAAGTCATTGTATTCTGTTCATTGTTCATCAGGAGTGACTCGGTCATTTTCATCATAATAAAAGTTCAATCAAAGTGTTCACAACCTGTAAAAGAAACACGTTTCTAAGGCCAATCGCATCATAAAATCAAATATCAAAATATTACTGTACAAATACATGCATCAAACATAAATTACATTTCATCAATAAAATTAAATGCAATATTATCATAATACTAGACATTATAAGCATGAAAAACTTACTCTGCTTTTTCACTAAATAAAACACCACACGGATTCATGTATTCTTCTTATGGCCATCCTCACGGTATGACATCATTTTCTTTGGTTCTTCTCCATCTATTGTTCGTGTCTTGTCCTTCTTCTAGAACTGAATAACTTCCGAGGAGTAAAACGAGTAAATTTGACCTCGATGTCATCGTGAAATTAATTGTTAAACATCGCGCGATCATCATCGGTCAAGGTCTCGTCTTCTTCATCCAGACCCATTTCGTCTTTTTTCCATCCTCGACCTCCTTTGACGCATCTTGGCATTTGTGACGTTACCAAGATCTTCCCGTAATCCGGATGACGCCATGCACCCAGAAAAACGGTCGGGGTATACATATTCTCATACATTCAGCGTCTTATTAGGAAGGTCAATAAGAACAAAAAAGTTCATGTTCCTCTTTTCGCAATGACATATTTGACTCTGCCATTATCAGAAAAAAGTGTTCGTATGTTGTAGTGACGGGCTGGTTACACATCCGGCCACACGGGTAACATCATGCACAGGTTCACCTGACGTCACAACTTCGGGTTTCCTCTTCGGCTTCGTCTTCTTAATGAGTGTCTCTAAGATTTACCTGCACCCTTATTCGTCTCTTTTTCACAGCAGGTGGTTCTATATTAAGGACATGCAATCACATGTATTATCAAAAGTTCAAGGGTTAACTGCATATCTTGAATCTAATTGACAAGTTCATTATTCAGCACTGCACTGTGCATATCACTCCCAGCAATAAATATTGAGATTAATCATTCTTGGTAGTAAAGCGACACCAGGCTTTTCTCTCTACCTCTAATTGACCATAATTTTGAATTTGCAAAAATAACTTAGAAACCTTTGTCAAATCTTATAATGAAAGTATCAAATCTTATAATGAAACCATCAAACTTATTTCTTTTTCCACGTCTTAATATTTACGAAAGTTTCATTAACTGAAAATTCAAGCAATATTTTTTTCATAAATAAAACACCGCTAAAGACGGTATGGCCGGATTGCAAAGTAAGTTTTTGTCACCAACTGGGTCTAGGTCACTAAGTCAAATATTACAGCGTACATTGAGAGGTCTTGTCAGAGGCAACCTACATGTATAATATAAAGTTTCTACTGTATACAGTTCCTTAGATTTTGCTTAAACCAGGAACTTTAACCAAAGTCTTTAACAAGGTCAAAGTTCAAGGTCAAGGTCACTAGGTACAATGTTACGGCATAAATTGAAAGGTCTCATCATGGGCAACCTAAATGTATAATATAAGGTTTCTACTGCATACAGTTCCTTAGATTTTGCTTAAACCAAGAACTTTAATCAAAATCTTTAACTAGGTCAAAGTTCAAGGTCACTGGGTCAAATGTTACGGCATAAATTGAAAGGTCTCATCATGGGCAACCTACATGTATGATATAAAGTTTCTATTGCATACAGTTCCTTAGATTTTGCTTAAACCAGAAACTTTAACCAAAATCTTTCACTAGGTCAAAGTCCAAGGTCAAAGTCACTAGGTCCAATGTTACGGCATAAATTGAAAGGTCTCATCATGGGCAACCTAAATGTATAATATAAGGTTTCTACTGCATACAGTTCCTTAGATTTTGCTTAAACCAGAAACTTTAACCAAAATATTTAACTAGGTCAAAGTCCAAGGTCAAGGTCTCTAGGTCCAATGTTACGGCATAAATCGAAAGGTCTCGTCATGGGCAATCTAAATGTATAATATAAGGTTTCTACTGCATACAGTTCCTTAGATTTTGCTTAAACCAGGAACTTTAACCAAAATCTTTAACTAGGTCAAAGTTCAAGGTCAAGGTCACTGGGTCAAATGTTACGGCATAAATTGAAAGGTCTCATCATGGGCAACCTACATGTATAATATAAAGTTTCTTCTGCATACAGTTCCTTAGATTTTGCTTAAACCAGAAACTTTAACCAAAATCTTTAACTAGGTCAAAGTTCAAGGTCAAGGTCACTGGGTCAAATGTTACGGCATAAATTGAAAGGTCTCATCATGGGCAACCTACATGTATAATATAAAGTTTCTTCTGCATACAGTTCTTTAGATTTTGCTTAAACCAGGAACTTTAACCAAAGTCTTTAACTAGGTCAAAGTCCAAGGTCAAGGTCACTAGGTCCAATGTTACGGCATAAATTGAAAGGTCTCATCATGGGCAACCTAAATGTATAATATAAGGTTTCTACTGCATACAGTTCCTTAGATTTTGCTTAAACCAAGAACTTTAATCAAAATCTTTAACTAGGTCAAAGTTCAAGGTCACTGGGTCAAATGTTACGGCATAAATTGAAAGGTCTCATCATGGGCAACCTACATGTATGATATAAAGTTTCTATTGCATACAGTTCCTTAGATTTTGCTTAAACCAGAAACTTTAACCAAAATCTTTCACTAGGTCAAAGTCCAAGGTCAAAGTCACTAGGTCCAATGTTACGGCATAAATTGAAAGGTCTCATCATGGGCAACCTAAATGTATAATATAAGGTTTCTACTGCATACAGTTCCTTAGATTTTGCTTAAACCAGAAACTTTAACCAAAATATTTAACTAGGTCAAAGTCCAAGGTCAAGGTCTCTAGGTCCAATGTTACGGCATAAATCGAAAGGTCTCGTCATGGGCAATCTAAATGTATAATATAAGGTTTCTACTGCATACAGTTCCTTAGATTTTGCTTAAACCAAGAACTTTAACCAAAATCTTTAACTAGGTCAAAGTTCAAGGTCAAGGTCACTGGGTCAAATGTTACGGCATAAATTGAAAGGTCTCATCATGGGCAACCTACATGTATAATATAAAGTTTCTTCTGCATACAGTTCCTTAGATTTTGCTTAAACCAGAAACTTTAACCAAAATCTTTAACTAGGTCAAAGTTCAAGGTCAAAGTCACTAGGTCCAATGTTACGGCATAAATTGAAAGGTCTTATCATGGGCAACCTAAATGTATAATATAAGGTTTCTACTGCATACAGTTCCTTAGATTTTGCTTAAACCAGAAACTTTAACCAAAATCTTTAACTAGGTCAAAGTCCAAGGTCAAGGTCACTAGGTCCAATGTTATGGCATAAATTGAAAGGTCTTGTCATGGGCAACCTATATGTATAATATAAGGTTTCTACTGCGTACAGTTCCTTAGATTTTGCTTAAACCAGGAACTTTAACCAAAATCTTTAACTAGGTCAAAGCCCAAGGTCAAGGTCACTAGGTCAAATGTTACGGCATAAATTGAAAGGTCTTGTCATTGGCAACCTTCATGTATAATATAAAGTTTCTACTGCATATAGTTCCTTAGATTTTGCCTCAACCAGAAACTTTAACCAAAATGTTGACGGCAGACGGACAGACGGACGGACGGACGGACGGACAGACGGACGGACGGACATCGTCAATCTATAGACCGGAATTGCTTTGCAATCCGGCCAAAAAGTCAAACGAATTAATAAAACGATATTAAGACAAGTAGCTCTTTTCATTGTTGTAAGACGTCGTCAATACATGTCAAGTCAATAGTTTGCGTGTAAACTAAACAAAAACAAATAACAGCTTATGCACATCATGGGACGACCGTCAAAATAAACTCCAACACCAGGAAAAGGACAACAAAGGTCAATATCATAATACACTCTAATCTGAGGTGAGAATTAGAGTGAAAGTCATTCATAAACCTTGTACATAAAATTATGCATAAACAAACATGCAAAACTAGGGTTACACATTTATATACTATATACAACGCCTCGACTTGTTTTTCAGGTTCTAAACGTTCTCGACTTCTTAGAGACAAATGTGACATTAAGCGACTATTTCTTCATAATCCCCAATTCCTCCCTTTCTTAAAATAAAAAAAATCACCTTTTTTAAAGATCGTCGAACTGACAGCAAATCATATACACAAAGTTATGAATACTTCGATGTTCATTATATAATCCGAAAATTAAACGTGCGTTTTACCTTTCACAAAGTACAAATGACAGGGTTGTATATCCAACATACCCGAACGAACCTTCTAACGTTCCAAGAAATCTGGTGTCATTTACCGGTGTTACATCGTCAAAATCCGAGCTATTTTATCGCTCATCACCTAACGAAATGAATTTATTGGTTTCATCGAAGTATCCTCTTGAATGTAATGTACCATCAACCTGAAAAATCTTATAGAAACATGTACCAAATTTCAATTTCTTACAAGTCCCAGATTCAACGCCTGTTCCCGGCGTTCTACAGACACAAATAGGAAAGAAAGTCTGACGACCCTCAACTTGATTTGCAATCAATTTAAAAGCATCTTCGCAATTTTCCAGAATTCTACCAAATTCAAAGGTACTACAACTTTTACATTTTTACTGTGAGACGATACATAACCCTCAGAACTTCCTGAACCGGAATCCGAATCCTGACCGATTTCCGTCATGTGAGACGTTACTTTGTCGGCAACGTTTGTCATATTTACTTGAAAATGCGAAGAAAAAAAAACTTAATCAATTAACATATCTGTCTAGATCAAAAATTCAAAAATGATAAAATACATGGTCAATCAAAATGAGGATCCGCACGAGAAAGTAAATGTGTCCTACTTGAAGTATACATAATATCAGTTTTATGTTCATCACTTGTCTACTGTTTAATCCTGGTTTCGCGTACAAGTACATCCTATGCATTTAAAGCAATAAATAACGTAAATCCCTATGATTCGTATCATTTAGCGTCATGGCACCAAATTTGATATTGCAAACCTCTCGGGTCTACATATTATGGAATCCGTGTTTGAATTTAACTGTCGATCATTTTGAACTCTGAATAAAAAGTTCTGGAATAGATTTACAGTTTATTAACATACGAAAGTAACATGTTGATTAAAGCAGTATGAGAATCATTCTAACATACAAAATCATGCGCTCAGTATGTATAAGGAGCATGGGATATTTCACAATCATATGGAAATCGCCATCGAAATTCATGACTAAATTGGAATTCAGACGTATAAACAAAGTTGCCTAAACCTAGAACAAATCCTCGCCATTACGTCTATTGCACCCAGACCTGTGAAGGGCGAACCATTATAGCTTATGTTGCTGTCAAGTGACCTAAGAGCACATCGTATTGACAGACGTAGGATTACACACTGGCGGGAATGACAATCATTTTAATACATCAGTTCAGCACGTGATCGTAAAGTTAGCGTTTGAAATTAGAGTTATCTTCTCCTAAACAATCGTAAATATCCCATATACAAAATAGATAGAAATATACTAAGTATCACAAATAATAAATTTGTATAATTATTGTGGGGAAGAGGCCATATGGTTACACACTATCGGGATCACAAATCCTATTTATGCAGAAGCTGGAACAGTTTTTCGTGCATTCATTTCCATACTTACCCACAGGACAACCTTAAAAGTAAAATTCAACGAGGTTGACATTTTTGGACATCATAATTTTCATACTCTCTGACCATATTACATTGTTTAAATTAAGGATCAGTGACGAGTGTTAAGTACCCGAAATGTGCATGTCTGGTCCATGCTGCAAATTCAACTGTTCTTAAATGATGCTATTTAATTAAAGACGTTTAAAATTTGAATTGCTTGGTAAGTATTACTGTTGATGGACCAGGAGTCCCCGAGGGCACATGTAGCCAAGTTCGATCAACTTCGGTTGATCGGCAGTCTCTTCAATGCATTCGAAAATTTCTGTTACCACATTTCATGAAATTTCTAAAACGTGGGTCCTGTAGCATTATATCCCTAACATCCTTATTACTTCCATCCTACTTCTTTCGGTACAATTTTGGACATCATAATTTTCATTCTCTTTGGCCATATTACATTCTTTAGATTAAGGATCACTGACGAGAGTTAAGTACCCGAAACGTGCATGTCTGGTCCATGCTGCAAATTCATCTGTTCTTAAATGATGCTATTGAATTGAAGACGTTTAACACATATTAGCACTATCCCTCCAATGCAATTTTGAGCATAGATTTCATTCCGATATGCTACTGTGAAGAAAATGCAAAATTTAAATTCTAAAAATAAAACCAGAATGCGCTAATGAAATGAATTTTGGTGCCTTATAAAACGCACTTTGGCTTCAGGCATCACTAAGGAGGATTTTTTTTAAATATTGGAAACAACTGTCTGGTACATGAAAATTGGTTTGAAATTGTTCTTCAAGAAGGTATACAGTTGGAACACTTCCGTATTATTAAATAGCAATCAACATAGTACACATGAACACTATTTAAGCTATTTATACAATTATTCCTTGCAAAGAACTTAAATGCAAAGTAAAGACTTCAAGAGATAGCATGCAGAACTCGCAAACTACTTTCAACTGAACTATGAATTTCAAAATGTGAACAATTCTAGAGCAATATCATTTGTTGTTTATTTTTAAAATTGATTATTCTTAATCTGAACCTTAACAACCTCACCATAAACCTGGAACTCGCAAACTTCAGGTAATGGACTATGAAGACCTGGAGAAAGGTGATTTTGGACAATAGACACATATCTCCCAGTTCCTTCGCATATTTGACTTTGTATGAGGTCGAATTCTGAGCTTATGGCAGTTGAATCCTTGTAGCAGAATGGACCGTCGACGGTGGTATCATTTGAAATCATCAACGCATATCTTCTTGATTTATCCTGTACTGAAAGAGGAAACAAATGAACGTGCAATTTTTAATACATGTTCCTCCATATATTTTAATGTATAACTACTAAAGTGTTAAACGTCGTCAAGTTCAATAGCAAGTTCTTCAAATTCAATAGACTCATTTAGGAACGAATAAATGTGCAGCATGGACCAGACATGCACGTTTCGGGTTGCGAATTTTACATCGCCTCAAACTATCAAAATCAAAATTTGCCCGTCTCATTTTTTTTCTACAAACTTCTATTTTGCCTTTTCTTTTTTAACATTTTCGTCTTTTTAGAGGATTCCAAATGATAAAATTTACTAACTACTGTAATGTATAAAATTTCAAGAATTCCTATACATTCGTAATTTTTATGATTTCTACGGCTTGCGTATGAATAAAGAGCTATTTCGAGAAATACTGAAAAATAGACAGTAACATGAATAAGGGAGTATTTTGTTATAAATATGATATTGCTGGTTGCAATGGTAACAACTTGAATTTTTTAGTAATACATTTGTAGGTAGAAGGTCTACCGTTGAATGTGTTTTTTTTTTATGTAAAGAGCTATCATTGTTGTTTCCTTTTTTTCAAAAGCAGTCCAACCAACATATATCCGAATTCAATTTTGAGCAAAATGACTGATTCTATTAAAAGCATTTTTCTAAATGACGTTTCGACCAAAAAAATTAGGCTTCACTCAAAGTTCGAATTTATTATCGTTTTTTTTTTTTTCAAAGAGCATAATAAAGAGAACATATTCTAATGCTTGAATTTGTGAGAGCAGAACTCATATGACAATTTTGATAGCAGAACTCATATGACAATTTTGATAGCAGAACTCATATGACAATTTTGATAGCAGAACTCATATGACAATTTTGATAGCAGAACTCATATGACAATTTTGATAGCAGAACTCATATGACAATTTTGATAGCAGAACTCATATGACAATTTTGATAGCAGAACTCATATGACAATTTTGATAGCAGAACTCATATGACAATTTTGATAGCAGAACTCATATGACAATTTTGATAGCAGAACTCATATGACAATTTTGATAGCAGAACTCATATGGAAATAAATGAATTCCTTCCTATTTTTCATTACAAATCATGTATCCCCCCCAAAAAAAATTCCAATCATTTCAAGGTATATTTTTTCTGAAATAATGAAACAAACTTAAGGTATGCCATTCATCGTTTAATTGTGAGATACAGTCTCCCTGTATTCGCAGCCCTATCCTTAAAACAAATACTTGAATTAGGAATGTCTAAATTTTAGTTTAGGCATTTAATATACTATGATATCTATGTTCATCATATTATCAATAGAAATTAATTAACAGATCAAATATATGAAACAACATGACTAAATCGATTTTGGAACGTATTGAAACAATAGACAAATTAAAGCTCTCGTACAATAAACTATAAGTAGCACAATTATTTTCAATGTGTGCCGTGCTTATGAAATTGAATAATTTTTTATCTTCCTTATCTTAAATAGAAAATCATCCTTTTTGGTCAAATTATCTTTACTTCCTGAAAAAACTCGTATTTGAAGCAAAAAATTTATCATAATTGTAAATTATTTATTGCATGGATGCTTCTATCCTAAGCTTGTAATTATTATTTCAAAATTCGTCTTGTAAATACCTGGGTAGATATCTTGAAAAAGAATCATTGACCTTGTCATCTGTTGCCGACATATTATTCCTTGGAAGATAAATCATTATTCTATCTATCGAAAATATGCCACCAAGATCGACCTGAAGGTATTCTATTCTCCTGTACCACATATTTTCTGTTAGAAGACATGAACCAAAGAAAAGATGTTGATTTGTGTTACCGTCTACAGCCTTCGATGCGTTCCAGTCTGGATAATCACTAGAAACTGAACTTTACATAGCTTTCGCATTTTCTGCCATATTTTCTGCAATTTTACAGAAACAGTAAAAACTATAATTATTTTGTTCATAATGTTTTATTGAAAACATATCAACAGACTGTCTGTCTGTCTGTGGATTATGCTGTCTGTCCGTCTGCCTGCCTGCCTGTCTGTCTTTTTGTCTGTCTGTCATTCCGTCTTTCAAAAAGTATGTTACTTTCATAGCATCATTAGTATATTGCTGAACTTGACCCTCAAGGTATGCTTAAGATTTAACTAATAATGTCGAAGGGTTCCAACTCTCTACCTTCTTGAAGAAAATTCCAAACCAATTTACATGCACCAGACACGTGTTTCGAATATTGAATTCTCTTCAGTGATACTTTCAGCGGAGCCACCAAAAATAATTTCAGAAGCGCCCTCTTTAATTTTTTTAAGTAAGACTTTTACATTTACATTACAGAGATCGCGCGGCTCCATATTTCCTGTAGGGTCGATTCAGTAGCATATCCAAATAAAATCTATGTTCAAAATAACATTGGAGGGATGGTGATAAAATGTTAAACTCCTTTAATTTCGATGATATTTATCGATGAAATGGCTAGTTTCAGAAATAGCAAAAAAATATATATGATGTCACATTGATAATATGCTAAAACAAAAATTATTTCAGGTGACAGAGCTTGAGAGAAGTTATTAATACACTTGACAAACATCAGGCCACGGGGAACGATTTTAACTGCTTCTCGCTGCAACGTGAAATAAGTGTCTATATTAATAATGTCGAAGGGTTCCAACTCTCTACCTTCTTGAAGAAAATTCCAAACCAATTTACATGCACCAGACACGTTTTCGAATATTAAATTCTCATCAGTGATGCTTTCAGCGGAGCCACCAAAAATAATTTCAGTAGCTCCCTCTTTAATTTTTGAAGTTAGATTTTTACATTTACATTACAAAGAGCGCGCGGCTCCGCATTTCCTGTAGGTTCGATTCAGTAGCATATCAATAAAATCTATGTTCAAAATAGCAATGGAGGGATGGTGCTAAGATGTTAAACTCCTTTAATTTTGATGATATTTATCGGTGAAATGGCTAGTTTCCGAAGTAGCAAAAAATATATATGGTGTTTATATAGGTAATATACCTATTTGTTACAGGAATAGAACATGCTTATAAAATTCGGGTTATTCGTCTAAAACCTTACACACGATTTCTGTCATATTTTTGAGAACTGTTACTCATGGATGTAGTGACAAGTTTCCGAAATGGTATAATTGTATGTATTGTTACAATCTTCTTTAAATTTCCGTTTATTGTTTCTTGGAGAAGTGAGAGGGTTGTGCGCACGTAATCCAGGATAACCACACCATTTGCTACTTGCGTGACAGATGGCCGTCCAAAGTCGGCACCGGTTACCCATTGGTCTCGTCGGTTTATGTGTAGTCTTTTGTGTTTGACGTTTACATGTCGTGTGTCTCTTTTCCGTCTCGTGCTGTACTCGTCTTTTGTATTTTTGCATTGGGTGTTTTGGTGTTTTACTGTTGATGCTGCAACGGGGTCTTGTTGGAGATCTCCTCCCTTCTTTTTGTGCTTGCGCTTTTTTCTATTGATTTTTCTATTTCAGTGTTTTGCTATAAGTGCTGCTACGGAGTCCAGTTGGAAGTCCACTCCTTTCGTTGTCAATAATGTTAATGACAGAGTCCTAGCTTTAACTATCTTTTCACATATTTTGAAATACAATTTAATTATTTTTCTTAAACTAATGATTGCTTAGAAGGTAGGACGGCATTTATCTTCTTTTGTTTTCGGTCAGTATCTTTAACAAGAATTCAAATTTTTTTTATCATGTAAGTATGAAATACATACTGAAATTCATATTGGATGCTTACATTAATTGTTAGATTTTTAATATTAATTCGTTTAAAAATGATAATGATAATACTTCATTGTAAGTCCAATTATTAGGTATGTATATAAAACTTAGCTAAATACCATATAATGGTCGTTCAATTTCTATCAATTTAAAATAATAATTATCAAATTAAACTAACTTGCATAATCTATGTTACAACATGTATAATACAAAAGAGGAACCATGCGTAATACCTCTATTACAAGTGTATTGCCAATTTATTTTAATCATTTGAGTAAGTAGTTTGTAATTTTCTAAGTTACTAGTATTTGTATATAACTGCGCAATGACTGACCCACGATAAATAATCTAAGAGATCTGATTCTAAATATCTACTTACAGCTCCCTATGCATTCTTTGTAAATCAAAGAAAAAATAGTAAAAGTTACGATGTACTTTATTGAATAAAGAATCATTTTCTATGGTAGTACTCCATCCATAAAGCCAAACAAGGAAATGAAACAGAAAGTAAAAAAAAGAGATAATTTTGTTATAGAGATAAAGGTATGATTGACAATATATACACAACAATGTGTATCATCTTAATGAATTTAAAGACGTTTAACATTTGAACTACTTGGTGAGTGTCACTGCTGGTGGACAAAGAGTCCCCGAGGGCACATGTAGCGAATTTCGATCAACTTCGGTTGATCGTCTGTGTCTTCAACGCATTTGAAATTTTCTGTTACAAAATTTGGAATTTCTAAAACGTGGGTCCTATAGCATCATATCCCACTTATCATGCAACGTCTTTTGGTACATTTTTGGACATAATAATTTTCATACTTTTTGGTCATATTACATTGTTTAGACTGAGGATCACTGACGAGGGTTTAATACCCGAAACGTGCATGTCTGGTCCATGCTGTAAATTTATCAGGTTTTAAATGATGCTATTGAATTTAAAGACGTTTAACATTTGAAGTACTTGGTGAGTGTCACTGCTGGTGGGCCAAGAGCCCCCGAGGGCACATGTAGCCAAGTTCGATCAACTTCGGTTGATCGTCTGTGTCTTCAACGCATTTGAAATTTATCTGTTACAAAATTGCTTGAAATTTCTAAAACGTGGGTCGTAAAGCATCATATCCCACTCATCATGCAACGTCTTTTGGTACATTTTTGGACATAATAATTTTCATACTTTTTGGTCATATTACATTGTTTAGACTGAGGATCACTGACGAGGGTTTAATACCCGAAACGTGCATGTCTGGTCCATGCTGTAACTTTGTCAGGTTTTAAATGATGCTATTGAATTTAAAGACGTTTAACATTATATACATTTTCCTATCTTTTACTTTTATCACTTTTGACCGGGTGAATTAAATACGTTATCAAATGTTTTTGTATATATACACATGATAAAGAAGGTATTCCGGAAATCACATGAAATAATCAACTAACCAAAATGAAAAAAATTGAAACCCGAGTTTTCAATTGCCAAAAGGTAAGAAGCTTTAGAGATTTGCACTACAGTTTGATCGTAATTCAATCCATTTATGACACTGTCTTTCCGATTTCTTAATATTCAAACTATTTAAGACTAACTCTAAGCTTCAACAAAAAAGATGTAAGAAACTTGCATACATCACAAATAAAAGTGGCGTGCATTTGCAGATTAATACGAAGTCACTGAATGTGGAAATTTTTGCCACATAATAAATCATGATGGATACTTCAAGTTGAATTTCTTGTCGTGTATATTGTAATTATATGGCATCCTCTCGAAAATGTTTATACCGTTCATTGTTAATTTGTTTTTATCGGCATATTTTAGTACGAGAGAGGATAAACGATGGTTTATTGGAACACGAGATCAAATACATTTCCTTATAAGAACGATAAAGGAAACAATGATATACAAAGAGGGATGGAATGTACTATATATAAAATTTCAATACAAGTCTTACATCATTTTTGAAACAGACACAAAAGAAAGGAGGGGATCTCTAACAGTCCTAGGATACAGCAACCACAGCAACATACTTCCAATGTAAAAACACAGATCAGACACTCACAGAAAGATACGTAAAAGGGACAAGGAACACCAATGAGTTAAAGATGATCCTGACGATAATCTCAACAGCACTCACAATAGAGCACAATATTAAGCATCGACGAACTCCTAGCAAGATAGAGGTGGGACCAGGTGCTTGGGAGGAGTAAACATCCCCTGTTGGCTAGCCGCATCCGCCGTCGATGTTCACGCAAAACTCATATCATAGAAATATGAAACAGAAAAGACCACACATAAACCAACGAGAGAAAAAAAAATAAAAGTGTAAAAGAGTGATTTTCTTTGAATGTTTCGAAAAAGAATTTCTCAATTTCGCTTCTTATATTGATTATCTTTTACTTGGAAAGTCCACCTTTTGATGAGTTCTTGATTCCAAGTAGGGTTTTATCTAAGAGTAGGAGAAATCATTGCCTTTCTACACCTGGAATACCAGCACATGTAGTTTATCTACGTTCAACCCCTCATAATTTGCTATGCTTTTTGATACTTTTTGACAGCTTATTTTTTACAGATAAGCGGTCATAATCCTAAATTTAAATACAACATGTCTTTTTATGTTTGCTCGATAAAATGTCTTGTATTAATTGAATCATCGTATTAAGGTAACTTTGTTGAATTATTTTTCGTATGGCTGAAACAAACTTTGTAAAGATTACAGCAATATTTTAGTACATTGATATAATGGATGCCAGTTGATGTTTGATGTTTCTGTGTTGTACGTCGACGTTCCTTGTCCCTTTTGCGTCTCTTTCTGTGTTTGTCTGCTCTGTGGTTTTGCATTGGGTGTTTTGGGGGGTTTTGCTGCGGATGCTGCAATCTGGTGTTGTTGGAGATCCCATCCTTCGGTTAATGTATTTCAGTTGTTTGATCAAATAACTAGAAGACACCAAAGTCTCAGAAAATACAACAGGCCAGATATTAATGATACAATGTACATCTTTCGACGGTCTTTTGCCATTTGTCAACCAATAGTTAGGTGATCATCACATTCGTACGAAGTTGAACTCTTCCTTATAAGAAATTGCATAACTTGTACAGAAATTCAAAATCGAGATAGACCAAGACATCGATTGATCGTCTCAAGATCTTATTTACGTTATGACTTGAAATGCCAGGGGATGTGGCGCACAATATGTAGGTGAGACAGGCCAACCTCTAAAATCTCGTTTTAGGAACCATTCTTATAAGATCAGAACCTCACGTCAACAAAAACATAGGAACCTTCTTTATAATCACTTTGTTAAATATAATCATTCTATTTCGGATATCACCATTACCCCAGTTCAAAATTTTCCAAAACGTAAAAATGAAAGAAAAACCGAAATTAAAAAACGCCGACTATAAGCTGAACTTGCCTACCCTCTTGGTTTAAACGATCAAATCTATGGACAAGGAAACATTTCCTCAGCTTCTACCAATATCAACATCTTTTCAATTCGCCCAAACACTAAAAGGAAATACAGATCGCACGGGAAAAGACGAAACAGACAAAAAAGAAAACGATCCAGAATCTACCGCTCTCTCAACGATTTACTTACTATAGACATGCAATGGCGGCAGAGATGAGCTGATACATGCTCTGTTGTCAATACCATTTATGCACTTGACATCTATCTTGGATGAAGCAGAGGTTGCATTCTTAAGAAACACTGACTGATTCAGATTTAATATCATTGTCTCATTCGCACAGTGTAAACTTTATCCTATTGTGAAAAACACCTCCCCTAAAAGACGATTCATAAAAACCCCGTTTATGAACAAAGGTTTTGATCTTCTAAACATCTCTAATATTGTTCGGGATCATCGCGTACAAAGTACCATTCCTCAATATTTTGAAAATTAAGAGCCACCTCGTATTTGTTATAAGTACAAGAAACCTATTCGAAACTTTGTTTTTAACTATAATAAAGTTACATCGGATGCTGACATACTTGAATCGTGTCCTGCTTCTTGAGAATGTGCAACTTCTAAATATCTCGAGCTCTACATTCCAGCTGGCCATGTTGGTACAGGTGACTTTTAAATTATCCAAGACAGACAGCTCCGTGGTCTTCTTAAGAAAGGACCTAAGTATAGAATCCCATCCAATATAGATTTTGTCAAATGCCGTGAGGTGCTTACGGAAGCTTTAGGAAATTATACGAAAAGATGGTGTAAATCAGAAGGAGTCGAACTGCATGCTCTGAATGACTGGAAAAACCTCATTTTAGATATAACGGATATTCGAATAGATATCTTCCATAAAAACCCTCATCTTTTTCAAAATCCACGTTCCAAATCAAAAAGATATTTTAAATCCAAACTAAGTAAATTACATGAAAAATATGTCTTTGCATCAGCTGATAAAGCAGCCAACAACATCATTATCATTTGAAAACGTTACTACATAACAACTTTGGTTTCGGAACTTTCGTCTATTAATACATATATCAAAAGCATTGGAAGTGCATCTAACATTTTAAGCAAGCATAACAGTGAACTGTCTTCATTCAATATCCCTATTTCTAAATTGGATCTCCCAACACTATATTGCATACCGAAACTGCACAAGTCTCCTTACAAATTTTGATTTATTGCTAATTCTAGTAACTGCTCCACTACAATTTTGTCTAGACATCTTACGTCAGCACTTACTGCTATTAAAGAACACATAACAAGATATTGTGAAACGGTTCTAAACAGGAACGATGTAAATTTATTTTGGTCTATTAAGAATTCAGGGGATGTGATTGACAAAATGAAATCTGGAAATTTCCAAGCCAGTACGATTTCTTCAACGACTTCTCTAATATGTACACCACACTTCCTCATGACAAAATTAATGATCGATTATCTAATCTCATTAAATGGTGTTTTGATCTAGAGCGGAAAACTTGAGGGTTTCTTTTCCTCGACAGACTACAAATCATGGACATGTAGTGACCTGTGTAATGCCTTGTCCTTCCTCTTGGACAATATTTATGTTAGATTTGGTGAGGATCTATACAAGCAGGTTGTAGGAATTCCTATTTATTTTCATAAACATATGAAAAATAAATTATCCAAAATCTTCAAAAGCAAAGAAAGTTTAATGATGTGAAATGTTTTAATAATACTTCTTGGTATCTGGATGATATTCTTACCATTAACAATCCTGCTTTTGAATTATATAAGAATGAAATTTATCCACAAGAATTAACAATTAACAAGACAAACGTTACAAATACAGAAACACCGTTTTTGGACCTAAATATCAAAATTGTAAACGGAAAGATTCATACAAGTGTGTATGACAAAAGGGATGATTTTTGATTCAACATAGTAAATTTCCCATGGCTTGACGCTGATGTTCCAAGATTACCATCATACGGCATTTACATATCACAGCTCATCCGGTACGCTAGAGCATGTAGATATTTTGGATTTTCACAGTAGAAATTTACAAATTATCAAAAAATTTTTAGGTCAAGGTCTCCGCTTTTAAAAACTAGTTAAGAATTTCTGGAAATTTTACAAAAATCACCGTCAACTTCTTTTAAAATTCGGATCTATACACGCAACAGAGTACATTACTTTGGGTATTACACAACATGTCTTTTATGGTGATATGATAAACAAAATTAGAAGGATCAAAGGTAGGCAGCATAACCATCGAAAATGCGTCAGAGTCATCAAAGGCCTTTTATACCGTGGATATGATCCTAATGTCACCAGACGGACACTAGGCTTGGTACTTGACCAATCTACAGTCTTGTACCAGCGCATCCTTGAGACTTGCACTCTGACTGACTGTGACGACGGGACTCCAAGACGGGCCCTGTCCAAACCTCTTAAGAGAAGACAGGGCCCCGACCATCTGTCCTCTCTGAATGTAAGTCGGACTCCTCGGGTGATTACATACATGAGCTCGCAACAGCCGGCAGAGCATGGACTGTATTACGCACCTCTTTTTATATCCATTTACATATTATTCATCAGTGTTTCTTGGGCTTCTACGTTTCGCTGTCTTGTTTGTGTGTGGTCATCTTACAGTGAGGAGGTTGTTTTACACCAAAATTGTACGTTCTTCGAGACCTCTGGGTAATAGCAGAAGTGAGAGGGTTGTGCGCACGTAATCCAGGATAACCACACCATTTGCTGCTTGCGTGACAAATGGCCGTCCAAAGTCGGCACCGGTTACCCATTGGTCTCGTCGGTTTATGTGTAGTCTTTTGGGTTTGATGTTTACATGTCGTGTGTCTCTTTTCCGTCTCGTGCTGTACTCGTCTTTTGTGTTTTTGCATTGGGTGATTTGCTGTTTTGCTATTGATGCTGCAACGGGGTCTTGTTGGAGATCTCCTCCCTTCTTGTACGAATCATCAATGATCTTACATTTTACCGACACCAGGTCATCAGAAAATCGCATACAAAGTAATATACCGTAAACTACCAATTTAGATTTAGATTTACCATACTTGTACTGCATACCTAAAATGCATAAGAATCCGTACAAACAACGTTTCATCGCTGGTTCCTCAAAATGTTCTACCAAATCTGTATCGATCTTACTCATCAAAGTTTTATCTGAAATCAAATTTGGGCTTCAAAAATATTGTTCGACAGTGTATTCTCGCAGTGGTATCAACCAGATGTGGATTTTAAAGAATTCGAAGGAACTTTTAGAACATCTGAAATCCACTCATTTTAATGGAGTCCATTCGATCAAAGCATTTGATTTTTCGACACTTTACACTACAATTCCACATTCTAAATTGAAAGAAAGACTCGCAAAAATTATAAGTAATGCGTTTACAAGTAAGAACGGTAATCGCAAATACAAATTTATTGTTGTTAACTATGACAAAACCTACTTTGTAAAAGAAAAGTCCGATTCTGAAAATAAGTACACTGAAACAGACATTATTCAGATGTTAAACTTTCTGATCGACAACATTTTTGTGGTGTTTGGAGGAAAGGTCTTCCAGCAAATTGTCGGAATTCCAATGGGCACCAATTGTGCCCCACTCCTTGCCGACATTTTCCTTTACTCGTACGAAGCTGAATTCATTCAATCCTTGGTCTCTGAAGGGAAAAGATACTTAGCTTCTGATTTTAACTTCACTAACAGATACATAGACGATGTGTTGTCCATCAATAATCCAAAATTCGCGGATTACCTGAGCAGTATCTATCCTTCGGAGCTTGAAGTCAAAGAAACCACAGAGACAAATAATTCAGCATCCTATTTGGACATAATGTTGTCCTACGACACTGATGGTCACATGAACACCTCACTCTATGACAAACGTGACGACTTCAATTTCAGCATTACAAACTTTCCTTTTCTGAGTAGCAACATCCCTTCATCGCCTGCTTATGGCGTGTTCATATCTCAGTTGATACGCTATGCCAGAGCAAGTACCAAATATACGGATTTTGTTCTGAGAGCTAGGCGTCTTTCAGATAAGCTTCTCAGTCAGGGATATTTTTGTGACCGAATAACATCGTCACTGAGGAAGTTCTACGGTCGATATGGGGAACTCGTCATACACTATGATGTTCCACTCTCAAGAATGGTGGATGATATTCTGTCAACCAAAGATTGTACTCTATATCTTCCAAAATGGAAGTAACCGGATGTGACAGTTCTACCGAATTGAAGCGACGGGTGTTGCATGCAAGCAGGAGATGCTTACTCTTCCTGGGCACCTGGTCTCACTCCCATATCGGGAGTTCGCTTCTTTTCATATGGTGGAGGTTTTTGTTTGTTTGCTTTGGTTCCTGTTTTGTCCTGATTTTGTATGCCTTCGGTTTCTGATTTTTGAATTATCGATTTTGTGCTGTATACAGGGATATGGTCATTATCCATATTTGTCATTCTGGACATCTCGTCAAACAGACTTTTCGAGGCCGTCAAATCTGACATACCTGTTAGTCCCTTCCTTATAATTAAATTTGCCAATAAAATATTAAGCAACATTCTAAATAACAGTTCTGTCAAGGATAAAATCCCTCCTTATTTTAAATACCAGGAGTCGCCTTGCATTTCCTACACATATACACAATCCGATGCTTCCACAATATTTAATAATAAACAAAATTTGAAATGGCTAGATGAACAACACCTTTCATAAAACCATATACAATGCACATGTTCATCCTCTGATTTCATCTACCAACCGCGTGACCATGTGCTTACTGGTTACATTGATATCGTCGGTAACAATAAACTTAGGAACCTTCTCAGTAAAGGTCCAAAATAAGGGAACCCAGTTCCTTCACATGTCGGGAAATCTTTGGAATAATAATTGATGAAATCCATCGGAGATTTACTAAAAGAAGAATAGGGCATCTTCGGCATTCAGTTTACAACAGACACGAGTCAATTTTTCATGACCTTGTTGACCTCCATGAAAAATATATCATAGTTCCTGCTGACAAAGCGGCGAATAATTTTACTTTTTTTGCAAGTCGTACTATTTCAAATGCCTGAGGGAGGAACTTGGGTTACATTCAGCACTTGGAAATGCAACATACATAGCTACAATTTCATCTGTATCTTAAATGAGTCCTGCTGTATTCACACTGATGACTCTGATCTTAAACTACCTTATATCTTCTGGATTCCTAAGATGCACGAACATCCACCGCTTCATCGCCGGTTCGTCCAGGTGCTCCACAAAATCTCTTTCTATCTTGCTTACGAAAATATTAATTCGCATCAAGCAAGGTCTTCAAACATACTGCGAGACAACTTATTCCAGAATTGGAATCAATCAAATGTGCATCCTAAAGAATTCTAAGGAACTTTTGTAAGATTTAAAAGCCACCAGTTTCAATCATATGACAAGCATAAAGTCTTTTGAATTCTCCACGCACTACACTACCACCCCACACCAAAACTCAAAAACGGACTTGCCAATATTATTCGTAACACCTTTCTTTCATACAATGGTAATAGGAGATAAAGATACCTTGTCATAGGGCGGGAGTATACCTTTTTGCGTAAAGGAACACTCTGAGTCAAACAGAAAGTATACCGAAGTCGATATCATCCGAATGCTTTTTTTTTATTGACAACATATTTGTGGTGTTTGGAGGAACCGTATTCCAGCAGATAGTCGACATCCCATTGTTACCAAATGCATCCACTGATTGCGGACTTATTTTTATATTCATACGAAGTTGACTTCATCCAGACCTTGCTCTTGACTGGGCGAAAGCACCTCGCATCTCAGTTCAATTTTACCATCAGATACATAGATGACGTGTTGTCCATCAATAATCCTAACTTTGCCGATCATCTACATGAAATCTATCCTCATGAACTAGAGATCAAGGACACAACAGAGAGTGACAGATCGCTTCGTATTTGAATATACTTCTATCTTTCGAAGCAAACAGCTATCTGAAAACCTCACTGTATTACAAGCGTGACAAATTCAGCTTTCACATCACTAGCATGTCATGAGTAGCAACATTACGTCTTTCTCCTGTTTATGGCGTTTTTTGTTTCTTAGCTGATACAGTACGCTACAAGGGCATGTTCCAAATATGAATATTTCATCATTAGAGCCAGACGGCTTTCAAGTAAGCTACCTGTTCAGGGTTATATTACACAACGGCTGAAATCATCATTGAGGAAGTTTTTCGGTAGTTACGGGGATATAACAAAAGCATATCAGATCCCCTTTCCAGAATGATCAGTGACATTCTACATTGTGATTGAATGGCTGTCATCATCTCCAAATAAAACTTACTTACCTGATCTGTATATCAAAATGTACATCGAGACACTCACCGAATTTGATAGGTTTCCATGGAGCTGTTGCGACGGGTGTTGCATGCAAGCAGAAGACGCTGACTCTCCCCGGGCACTTAGTCTCACTTCGGAATGTTGTTTATTCCGGGGTTCGCAACCGTTCCAATGGGAATTCTCATTATTTCGCCTTGCCTTCTCGACTTTGAGACTGACTTACTGTTAGGTACTTCTTTGATGTTTATTATAACACAGAGTCACGATATATATCTTCTACATTTGGCAGTTTTCTACATCTTGCTAATCTTATAAATGTCCCTTCTGTGCCTTCTCATTTGGGTGTGTGTGTGTGAACTTTATCAAAATTTCTTTAAATTTCTAAAACGTAGATTCCTGTAGCATCATATCATACCCATTCCTCTTCGTCTTTTGGTAAAATTAATGACTTAATAACTTTCGTGCTCTTTGCCAATATTACAATTTTTTTAGATTTGGATTATTGACTAAGGTTAAGTACCCGAAACGTGCCCGTCTGGTCTATGCTGCAAATGTATCTGTTCTTAAATTATGATATTGAATTTGAAGACGTTCAAAATTTGTACAACTGACTTCAACTTCACTTACAGATACATAGACGATGTGTTGTCCATCAATAATCCAAAATTCGAGGATTACCTGAGCAGTATCTATCCTTCGGAGCTTGAAGTCAAAGAAACTACAGAGACAAATAATTCAGCATCCTATTTGGACATAATGTTGTCCTACGACACTGAAGGTCACAGGAACACCTCACTCTATGACAAACGTGACGACTTTAATTTCAGCATTACAAACTTTCCTTTTCTGAGTAGCAACATCCCTTCATCGCCTGCTTATGGCGTGTTCATATCTCAGTTGATACGCTATGCCAGAGCAAGTACCAAATATACGGATTTTGTTCTGAGAGCTAGGCGTCTTTCAGATAAGCTTCTCAGCCAGGGATATGTTTGTGACCGACTAACATCGTCACTGAGGAAGTTCTACGGTCGATATGGGGAACTCATCATGCACTATGATGTCCCATTCTCCAAAATGGTGGATGATATTCTGTCATATACCATTTGAACCATCCAACCAAAGATTGTACTCTATGTCTTCCAAAATGGAAGTAACCGGATTTGACTGTTCTACCGAATTGAAGCGACGGGCGTTGCATGCAAGCAGGAGATGCTTACTCTTCCTGGGCGCCTGGTCTCACTCCCATATCGGGAGTTCGCCTCTTTTTATATGGTGGAGGTTTTTGTTTGTTTGCTTTGGTTCCTATTTTGTCCTGATTTTGCATGCCTTCGGTTTCTGATTTTCTGAATTATCGATTTTGTGCTGTAAACAGGGATATGGTCATTATCCATATTTGTCAATGGTAAGTATCACTGATTTTGGACCAGGAGTCCCCTAGGGCAATTTCGGTTCTATTCTAACTTTCTTGCAAACTCTCCGTTGATTTCTGAAATTTTTAAAGATTTGAATTCAATTATAGGAAAGAATTGTTTTAAATAATTATTATTCCATCGTCCAAATCTGATTGAAATTCTATAGAAATATAGAGAAAAGATGCAAGAAAATCTCCATAGAAATGCACAAAATCGTTATAGATACAGAACTAAAATAAACCATTGGTATATGTTTTACATTAAGTATCTCAAATTATGTGATACCAACTTTGCTATATTAGGCACGTATATATTGTCAATTTAATATTAATTATATTGGTATTTTATCATCGGTTCCAATGGTAACTATCCTCAAAATGGTACGCTTTTTAAGCAACTTTGCCATTGCTTCTTTAATGTTTTTTTACAATTTAAATGAAATTAAAGAGAAAATTTCTATTTTCCCTACAAATGATATTTCATTTTTCTAAAACCATTCAGTTTCTTGAGAAAGATATAGCATAACTGCAAGGAAATATCCATATCAACGCACATGGAATTAGAATGTACAAAAACACGCAAATTTGCGTTAAAAGTGAAAATAAAACATTTCGGACATGGTTACCATGGCAACCAATGAGAACATATTTCATATTAGATTTTCTAAGAAACTGCACTAGCTTTAAATAGAAAAATTGGTTGTTTCTGTCTTTCATGATCTTATATTCTAAATGTAGACATATACCATGGCTTTGTTTTAGCTCTATATCCGTTACGATTGTGCGCATTTCTATAGCGATTTTCTTTTACTGTTTCTACATATTTCTCAAGAAATGCAATGATTTTCGGATAATGAAATATTGTTGATAGCAAAACATTAAAATTGTCCCTTAAAGGGTTAGGGGCAAAAGTGACCGTTTTGGCCCGAATCAAAAATTTTTTAAAGCTTCTATTTCCTTATTCATAATGCTTCTTCTTAACAAAAAAAAAAAGGAAAGATTCTATGTGATTTCTCGAAAACCTCACCGTTTAGGGCAAACTAATTGATTATTGAGCTCTATATCTTCATGCTAGAAATTTAGATCTTCGGCAAGAGACAAACATAACTACAGCTTTAAGCCCAAGAGCAAGGGCTTGTAACATGTTTAATCTCAAATGGACATCCCTTTTTGTATTCTGTATTGAACGTAGGAAAATTAATTTCCTACGGGATATTTTAAATTTCCATGGGAGAAATTAATTCCAATAGGAATAAGAATCTATATCCGTCTTTGTTTTTCAGCTGATACAGTACTCCACATGCTCCAGGGCATGTTCCAAAACTGATGATTTCGTTATTAGAGCCAGACGGCTTGCAAGAAAGCTACTTGTTCATGGTTATATTACACAACTGCTTAAATCATCATTGAGGAAGTTCTTCGGTCGCTACGGGGGTATAATAAAAGCGTATCAGATCCCCCTTTCCAGGATGATCAGTGACATTCTGCATTGTGATTGAATTGCTGCCGTCATCACCAAACAAGACATACTTACCTGATATTACCTGATATACACGATTTGGCCTTGCCCTCTGGACTTTGAGACCAAATAACTCTTTGATGTTTACTATAGCATACAGTATGAATTGTTAGACGACGTGGTAGAAATACAATCAAACACCACCGCGAGGGAATGATGGCTAAGTCTCAGATCTCGTGTAAAAAATTTGCTTGTCCATGACTCGACAAGCCTCGTCATGGATTTGCATTAAATGTAAACTCGGATTGAGAAATCGCCATAGTGGTTTAAGATTATTTCTTTCTCTGTGTTTTAGGACATATAACAACCTTGATACCATTGGTAAATCTTTCTTGCTAAGATCTCAACAGATACAAAATTACATGATCAGATTTGAAATACAAATGAAAATATTAGAAGACAAGAGCACTGAATAGGAATAACAGATTTAAAAAAGATATAGTTTTACCGTTCTTGAATTTCAAGAGTCGATAGATGCGTATTTTTCATATGATTTGAATGTTAAAGGTCTTCAAATTCAATAGCATTCAGTAAAGAACAGATAAATTTGTAGCATAGACCAGATATGCGCGTTTCGGGTACTTAACCCTAGTCAGTAATCTTCAATCTAAATAATGTAATATAGCCAAAGAATGTGAAAGTTATGTCCAAAAATGTACTATAAGACGTGCAAAGCAGGCCCAGCGAGATAAGATGCTACAACACCCATGTTTTAGAAATTTCACGAAATTTTGATAACAGAAATTTTCGAATGCCTTAAAGAAACAATTAACTGAAGTTGACTGTACTTGGCTACATGTTCCCTCGGGGAATCCTGGTCCACCAGCAGTGATACTCACCAAGCAGTGCAAATGTTAAACGCCTCCAAATTCAATAGCATCATTTAAAAACAGATGAATTTGCAATATTGACCATATATGCAGATTTCGGGAACTTTACCCTCGTCGATGATCCTGGGTCTAAACAGTGTAATATGACAAAGGAGTTTGAAATGTATTATGTCCAAAATGTACTGAAAAACGAAGCAGGATGGGTGAGATATGAATATACCGGACCCAAATTTTAAACATTCCAAGAAATTTTGATAACAGAAATTTTGCAATGCTTTGAAGAAACGATCAATGAAAGTTGATAAACCTTGGCTTCATGTTCCCTCGTGAACTCCTGTTCCACCAGCAGTGATACTCACCAAGTGGTACAATAATACTGAATTGTTCTAACTCTTTTTATATTTCATATATTTTATATTTGTACCACTTGGTGAGTGTCACTGCTGGTGGACCAGGAGTCCCCAAGGGCACATGTAGCCAAGTTCGATCAATTTCGGTTGGCCGTTTCTTCAAACGCATTTGATAATTTCTGTTTACAAACTTGTCACAAATTTCTAACACCTGGGTCCTTTAGCATCATATCCCATGGCCAGCCATCTTGCTACGTCTTTCGGTATATTTAGGACATAATTTTCACAGATTCTGGCAATATTACATTGTTTAGATTGAGGATCACTGACGAGAGTTTAATACCCGAAACGTGCATGTCTGGTCCATGCTGTAAATTTACCTGCTGTAAAATGATACTGATGAATTTGAAGACGTTAAACATCTATACCTTCTTGAAGAAAATTTCAAACCAACGTTAATCATGCACCAGACACATGTTTCGAATATCAGATTCTCATCAGTGATGCTTTCAGCCAAAGTGCTTTTCATAAGCAGCCCAAATTTATTTCACTTGTGTCCTCTCATTTTAGTTTTAGAATTCTAATTTCTGCATATACTTTACAGAGAGTGCGCGGCTCGAAATTTCCTGTAGGGTCGATTCAGTGGCATATCCAAAAAACTCTATGTTCAGAATAGCATTGAACAATAGTGCCCGAAACGTGCATGTCTGGTCCATGCTGTAAATTTATCAGTTTTTATATGATGCTATTGCATTTAAAGACGTTTAACAATTGAAGGGATGATGCTTAGATGCTAACCTCCTTTTTCATCGAAATTATCGAAACATGAAACTATTTTAAGGATCTAAACATAAATAATACGGAAATGATCCAACTCTATACCTTCATGAAGAAAATTTCAAACCAATTTATAATGCACCAGACACGTGTTTAGGATATTAAATCCTCATCAGTGATGTTTCCAACCAAAGTGATTTATAGGAGCCACCGAAATTCATTTCAGTAGCGCCCTCTGGGTTTTTTAATCAAATTTGTGCATTTGTGCATAACAAAGAGTGCGCAGCTCCAGATTTCCTGTAGGGTCAATTCAGTAGCTTTTTTTCAAAAAGAATTAAGTGTCCTTGCGTCGATAGTTCAGCTTGTTTTGTCGGATTCATCATTCAATTTTACATCAGCATTTACTATTTTTTTTTACTATAAACATAATATATACTTTATTCTGTTAACCTAGGTAGATACAGTATTATACATATTAGAAATAAACCCCATTTCTAATCAAAATACAAAAATAGTATGCAATACATTAAGATAATGATATGAATTATTTTGAAATACACAAAATCAATATTGATAAGCATAAAGTAATCAATAATGCAGATTGTTATTTGTATATGAGACATAATGATTTTTTGTCTGTGAATATTACAGACGTTTTATTTGATAAATGTTCTATTAAAGAAGAAAGTTTTTGTATTCTTATGTAACAGTTTTATATAAATAAAAATAGCAGTAGCTATTGTTGCATCGCATAAACATGTAAAACCAATTATCTGTAAGGACCAAAACTGGCTGGTCATGGCATGCCTAAGATCTTACTGATTTGTCTACAATTGTTACCTTTGATACACTGACAAGTAAAATAACCTTTTCAGACAATATAATTGACGGTTGCCATGGAGTTTTATCTATTTTATCCCCACAAAACTGTGAAGTAAGCAATATTTTGATAAATGTTGCTATGGAAAACACTATATGACTTTGAAACATCTTTTCTAAGAAAAAAAATCATGTTCATTTAAAGAAATGTCTACTGTAACTTCTACGTTAGCAAACAAGAGGACTAAGGGGGGTCATAGCTCATTTGACTTGCAAACAATGGAATGGTAGTGGAGAATTCGGTGGAGGCCCTTGAGAACTTGCTTTCTTTAAGGTTTTGTGAAATTATGAGCATCAGGTTTGGACCGGAGATGTCAAAGATGCGGCAGTCAGTCAGAGCCCTCTGTGGCCATATTTGTTGACCGATCGGCACAAAAAAAACCTCAAACTTTGTATAGGAACTTGTGTACTTGCTTCCTGTAAGGTTTCCTAAAATTCCGTGCAGCGGTTGCAGATAAGAAGTTAAAATAGGTCAGCCAATCAGAGCCCTCGATGGCAATTGTTGTTGATCGATAGGCAGGAAAACACATACTTGGTAGAGGACCTTTTGTACTTGCTTCATGTCAGGTTTCATAAAATTATGTGCAGTGGTTACAGAGGAGAATTCGAAAATGCGTAAGCCAATAAGAGCCCTCTGCGGCCATATTTCTTCATCGATCGGGAAGAAAAACAAAAACGTGATAGAGGAACTTAAGTATTTGCTTCCCGTAAGGTTTCCTGAAATTCTAAACGACGGCTGCAGAGGAGAAGTCGAAAAGGTGTCAACCAATTAGAGCCATCGGCGGCCATATTTGTTGACTTGACCGATCGGCGCAAAAAAAAACTTGGTTGAGGACCTTGAGTGCTTGCTTCCTGTAAGATTTCGTGAAATTCTGTGCAGTTGTTGCAGAGAAGAAGTCGAAAATGCGTCAGCCAATCAGAGCCCTCGGCGGCCATATTTGTGGACTAATCGGCACCAAAAACACAAACTTGGTAGAGGACAATGAGTGCATAAACAGGAGATGCGCAAAAATGGTCCTTAATCGTGACCAATGACGCACCTTAAAGTAAATTTTCTTTTTAAGTAAATTAAAGTACAATTTTAATGAAATTGGTAAAAAAAAGCTTTTCGTACTTCGAAAAAATCCTGAAATTTCTATCTTGTTTTCCTAAAATATATTTCAAATTATGAAATTCACAATCATTATTTTATTCTTTTTTGGATTTTCATATATTCTTACAGAAAAAAGGAAGTCTGCTACATTCGGATTCAAATGCGAAAGAACGTACGAAAAGCTCATTTGTCTTCAAATAATTTTTGTCATAGTTGCATAATTGGCATGTTAAAAATCATCATCGTTCCTCTCGATTTGCATTTACACGCTTTTTCAATTATTTGAGCTGTTATTGTTATGCAATGAGCTTTTATTAAGATCTTTGTCATTTTGTTCAGCAGAGTTGAGGAAATATTCATAGACAGTTATAAAATATTATTCTTATATTGGTAACTTCAAGAATAAAATATCATCGAAGATGCCTCTGAACGACGGGAAAAAGTTACTTCCTATATATAAAATAGTTGGTATCCAACTTGAAATCCCAGAGGTTTATACAATGGGCAAATTGATACGATGTTTTCCTTGATTGTCTCATGATGTATGAACTTAATATAAATCAACCATTGGAATGCGGATTGCTCGAAATTGGTGTTATGAAAAATATCGGAAAGTGTACATCCTTGGGATTTTATCACAAAGATCTCGACCTTTTTAAAATCATAATCGGTAATAGATATATACAAAAATCTCCTCCAATGCGGTATGTTACTCATGAGAAAGAATTGTTTTGCGATATCTTCATCCCTCTCTCCCATAAATTAAAATCAAATGGTTCCGCCCTAACTAGATCTCTTATTAGTTTTCAATATTCAAATATGTTTCCTATCATAAATTTCAGTGTACCCTATGCGCATGTTCAAAAGATTCTCCAATAAAATTTGCATTAAGAACTTTCCGTAAAATGATCTTAAGGCCGATGGATACTTTTGAAATTAGCCTGTTTACTCTGCATTTTTTGGTTAAAATTGAAAGAACAACTTAATATCTTGCAATTGAAACCTTAATCTAAAAGATTATCCACATATTAAAAAAAATACAGTTCAAGGCCACCCATTGAAAATACAAAATGGCTATTTTCAACAAATACAGAACATAGTTATAACATGTACACATATTTATTGATAAATGTTCTGAAACATATTCTTTTACATAAGTTTTATAGAAAATAATTCAGTATACATTCTCAATAGAAAAAATTTAGGAATTGCTAATGATAACATGAGATTTTGGTATATTTAACCTAAAACGTTCATTGAAAAAAAGTGATGATTTTTCGTTTTATTGCCAATTTCTTAAAATCAAAGGTGTTAAGGTATACTTTATTTTGCATTAATATTAAGAACTATATCTTAGGTCTATACAAAGACTTACTTGAAGAAGCCTACCCACAGTATTTGTGTACAATTGTATATTGAATACGTATACCCCCTTATTTCAAACATCAATTTTGTTGTAAAATTTTTCACTTTCATGCAAAATGTCTTTAAATCTATGTGTAATGATGTACACTTTATTTCATAAATTATAGGAATTATATATTATGTTTCAAAAAAGTAACTTTAGAAAAAGCCTCCCCTCACCTATTGTTTATGACTGCACTAAGAATACATATACCCCCTTAAATTAAAACGTCAATTTATTTAGTAAATATGTTCACTTTCATGCCAGTTTCTCAAAATCTAAGGTATTTAGGTATACTTTAATTTGCATTTATATTAAGAACTATTTCTTGGGTCTATAAAAAGACTTACTAGAAGAAGCCTACCCACAGTATTTGTGTACAATTGTATACTGAATACGTATACCCCCTTATTTCAAACGTCAATTTTGTTGTAAAATTTTTAACTTTCATGCAAAATTTTTACAAATCTATGTGTAATGATGTATACTTTTTTCATAAATAATAGGAATGATATATCAAGTTTTAAAAGAGACACAAAAATAGAAGCCTCCCCTCACTTATTGTATTTAATTGCACCTTGAATACGTATACCCCCTTATATATATGTTCACTTTCATGCAAAATTTTGTAGAATCTAATGTGTAAAGTTGCTATTTATCTCATAAATGAAAAAAAAACATATATCTAGTTTATAAGAAGTAACTAAACTCTTTATTAAAGAAAGAAGAAGCCTTCCCTCACCAATTATTGTCCCCCGTTTTCGTGAAAGCGCGGGGACATTAAAACCGGTTCGTCCGCCTGTCCGTCAGTCACAAAAACTTTAACCTTGTGCATAACTTTTGAATGGTAAGTTAAAGGGACTTGATATTTCAATTGTGTATTCCTTGTGACAAGACCTTTCCATGGATACCAAAATTTTTTACCTTGTGACCTTGATCTTGGACTTTGACCTACTTATTAAAAACAATAACCTTGACCATAACTTTTGAATGGAAAGTGATAGGGGTTTCATATTACATATGTGTATTCTTTGTGACAAGGCCTTTCCATTGATACCAAAATGTTTGACCTTCTGACCTTGATCTTGGACTTTGACCTACATAAAAAACTTTAACCTTGACCATACCTTTTGAATGGAAAGTGATAGGGGTTTCGTATTACACATGTGTATTCCTTGTGGCAAGACCTTTCCATGGATACCAAAATGTTTGACCTTCTGACCTTGACCTTTGAGTTCGACCTACTTTCAAAAAACTTTAACCTTGACCAAAAATTTTGAACGGAAATAATAGGGCTTTCACATTTCACATGTGTATTCCTCGTGTTTCATACGACAAGATTTTCTGTTTGTAACAACATTTTGACCTTGTGACCTCGCCATTGGAGGTTGACCCACATTTAAAAACTTCAACCTCGACCATAAGTTTTGGATGGTAATATAAATGATAGGACTTTGATATTTAACAAGTGGATATCTTTTCAAAAGCCTTGTCCCTTGGTAACAAAACAAAAGTTTGGACCCTTTGACCTTTTCTTGGAGTTTAATCTTTCATATTTAGAATTTTGATAATATATGAGATATCTTATGAAAACTTAAGCATGCGGGTGTCTGTAAGCATTTCTTTAAAGACAAACACCAAAAAGCGGAGCACCACAATTCCTTGAATTTGATTTTGTATGACTGAATCTTGAATATATATACCCCCTCACTTGAAAGATCAATAATTTTGTCATAACACATCCTTTCATCATGTTCATGTAAAATTTCTTGAAATCTCGTGTAATTATTAGTATAAATAGTTAATTCTTATAAAAAGCTATGTATTTTCCAACATTATAATAGATGAAATGAAGCCTTTCCTCAAATATAATATATGACTAGTAAATCATTTTACTTCTTGAATAGGAACATTGCCGCAAAAATGAAATTTCCATATTTTTCAAGAAAATTCATGATAGAAGACTGAACAATATACCCTTTTACATTATCTGCGGTACTGAATTTGAAGGCCAGTTCCGGGGGACAAACAATAGATTGCGCATGCACCAGTGACGTAATTCGATTGTTCCAAGACGTTTTCCGCGGAACAAACGAAACATGATTCCGCGCTAAACGTCCTAGAACAATCAAATGACGTCACTGGTGCATGCGCAATCTATCCGTTGTCCCCCGGAACTGGCATTCAAATTTAGTACCGCAGATAATGTGAAAGGGTCTATATGAATCATTTATAAACTCCATACTCTAGAGTTTAGCTGCTGAGCAACATCCTTAGTTTGTTTATTTTGCTATTATTATTTATTTATTTATTTTTACATTTAGGGATTCTATCAATCTTTGTATCTTAGAGTCTCCAACTGCTCTAAATACACTGTGGATCCAATTGTGTGAATCGAGTCTGTATGTTAGTCTTTATATAGACACATAATTACATAGTCTGTACCGGTAATGATAGGATCACTCAGTCCTTATACATGTTACTGTAAGATTAAGAATATATTCAAACCATGTTTATCAAGTAATTTCAATCTACGGCTACAACCATGAGGAAATAAAGTAATAATAATATTCAAAACAAATTCAGAACAATATATGCAACATGTACTTGACTGTAACACATTGAAATCTTGGCCCTGTTATGGACAGAGTAGAGCAGCCCACAGTTCAAGAGTTGATATGCTAGAATAATTATCCACTTTAACCCCTTCCCAACCCCTTAACAAGTTACCCAGCCTGTTGAAGTGTTTGACATGGACCATGTACAGCTCAGATTCCGTTATACATTTCCGATCATCTAAGCCTGGATGAATCACCTAAACCATCATGCTGAGAGAAACTTTTATGGAAATTTAACTAAAAGCCCGTCAAACACAACTCCGAGTTTCCTCGTGTAACTAAATGACAGAAATTTTCAGGATTTACGCTTTTGGGTTTATCTCGCCTGTACTTGACGTCGCAAAATAGACAAATTTGGCAAAAGGCCCCTTTGAATTGTGAAATATCACCATATTTGTCTAAAATAATATCACTTTCTGTATTTGCGACCACCTGTTATTGCTACTTAGGAAACCGGCGACGCATTGTAAAATCTGAGCAGGATGCGCAAAAGTTCCCATCGGCCTTAAATCAAGGTTAAGATCTACATCTTTGAGAACCAATTGATACATGCACATATAAATGTCGATAGAGAGTTATTAAATTAATAAAATGCAATGATCGCTGTGCGATATAAGTCCCCTACCGGCGGCATAAATTTATGACTTGCATCTCTGTTCATCAGTTCATCTTCTGCAACAACAGCCAAGAAAAGTCTGGGAAACTGAATTCACGAAATTTGCTAAGTCCAATGGCCATAATTCTTGTGAAAATTAGTCAGTCTAAATTAAACTCAAATCTGCATCACACTATAATGTATTCACATACAAAAAATCAGCTCATTATCTGCAATAACAGGCATGAAAAAGTCCGGGAAACTAAAAATTTCATGAAATTTGCTTAGTCCAAAGGCCATAACTCTTGTAAAAATAGGCCAATGGAAATCAAACTCAAACTTGGTCTGTATCACACTGAGATGTCTTCATTTACCACAAATCAGTGCATTATTTGCAATAGAACCAAAGAAAAGTCCGGAAACTGAAATTTTCATAAAATTTGCTAAGTCCAAGGGCCATTACTCTTGTAAAAATAGATTAATCTAAAGCAAACTCAAACTTGACCTGTATCCCATTGAGATATATCCACATACCAATAATGAGTTCAATTTATCCAACAACAGCGGAAAAAAGTCCGGAAAACTGAAATTTTCATAAAATTTGATAAGTTCAAGGGCCATAACTCTTGTAAAATTAGGTCAATCGAATGCAAACTCAAACTTGATCTGTATCACATAGAGATATATCCACATACCAAAAATGAGTTCATTATATGCAACAACAGCGGAAAAAAGTCCGGAAAACTGAGATTTTCATAAAATTTGCTAAGTCCATGGGCAATAACTCTTGTAAAATTAGGTCAATCAAAAGCAAACTCAAACTTGATCTGTATCACATTGAGATATATCCACATACTAAAAATGAGTTCAATATATGCAACAACAGCGGAAAAAAGTCCGGAAAACTGAAACTTTCATAAAATTTGCTAAGTCCAAGGGCCATAACTCTTGTAAAATTAGGTCAATCGAAAGCAAACTCAAACTTGATCTGTATCACAATGAGATATATCCACATACCAAAAATGAGTTCAATATATGCAACAACAGCGAAAAAAAGTCCGGAAAACTGAAAATGGGACAGACGGACAGACGGACGGACGGACGGACAGACAGACAGACCGAGAGGAAACTAAGAGTCCCCTTCGGCGTTGCCGGTAGGGGACTAATGAAATATCAAAGATGCGCTTACATGAATAAGAAAATGAACCAAAAATAAAAAAAAAGAAATCACGCAGTTTCTTTGAAGTGTACAAAAGGGCATGTAATTATAGTTGTTTTCGGAAAAAAAATAAATCTGCAAATTAAATTGAACATTTACACATTCTTTTTCATTGACTATACTTATTAAAAAGCTGGGGAACAAGAAAAATTACTGACGTCCCTTTTTGGCGTAACGTAAATTGTGAAAAACACAACTTGTCAAGGTAATCAAACATGTCAAAAGAAGAAACATATTCTCAAAACGTGATTTGTCTGTGCGAACTATTAGAAGCTTTTCTGACGTCAGCGCCATATGGTTGTCATCAAGGAATTTGTTACAATTAACCATTTTGAAGCTCAATTGAAAGAACCTTAACGATAAGAATTTAAAAGAATAATATTTTCAAGAAGTCCTTCTCCCATCACATATTCAAAATGAAAAAAGGAAAAAAGAAATACCCATCAGTCATTCAGTCTTCAAGTTTATTGAGAGCCCCAAATAAAAACCAACACAATATGACCGTAATAACAATAACTTAAATTATCATTAACAATAGGACCAGTTTACAATGTAAACCATAAAACCTCTTTTTTCCCACATGGCTGCTTCTTGCCATTGATCATCAAAAAGAAAGAATAAACAACGAAACTGTATAATACCCACAACTATGAGACATTTAGAACTTTGATGAAATATATTTTTCGCAATGTAGAGATATTAGTTTCCTTCCCTTTAGTAAAGGGATCGGTACGGTGATCACTTGTGAAACACCAGGAAGTAGAGTTGTGTGTATCTTTTAATCCTTCGGTTGAATTTTCCTCTCCTTAAGCCTTTCTTCTGAATAGAAAGAAATAAAAAATTAGTTCTCCATAAATTGTCTGCATTTAGATCATCCGTCGCTATATACGAACGGAAAATCATCTAGTAGTCGAATTTTAGTATTATGTTCTTGATTTGCATATTATTTACTCATATAAAACATATCATTAATACATTTTCAAAACAAAGATTATGACATCATGTGCGTAATAATCAATAATATATAATCGATGTTTAGGTCACGTTAGCTACGTATCCTGGAAGAGAAAAGAGGGATGTTATCAACAGGCCTCGGTTCAGCAAAGGCAGCAAAATATTTGGATAGTGGAAGTAGAATTCGTATATGCTAGCAATGTTAAACGTCTTCAAATTCAATAGCATTATCTAAGGAGAGATAAATTTTTAGCATGGACCAGACATGCACGTTTCGAGTACTTAACCCTCGTCAGTGATCCTCAATCTAAACAATGTACCATTGCCAAAGAGTGTGAAAATTGTTATGTCCAAAAATATACCGAAAGACGTAGCAGAAGATAACTGTCAAAATGACTTCAAATCATTTGATTCAATACTGTTTAATTTTTTCAATGGACTCTCATGATTGTGTTTAAAATTTCTTATTATTTGAGGAAAACACGTTACTTTTCTAGAATTGTGATCTGACTGCTGTAGATGATGACGTACATTGTAATACCAACGTTACCGGTGGAATTAGATGTCTATTTATATCTCTTCTTCGAGTTACATACCACACATTATGTATTCTTTCATCATCTTCAATTATAGAAAAGTGCGTGTCATTTTGTCAACCAGTCATCTCTGAATGTCAGTCGGCATCATCAGATCACAACATGCATGAGCTCGCTACAATAGGCAGATCACGGACTGTATTTCGTACACCTTCTGTTTTTTATATCCATGTACATATCCAAATGAGTGTTTCTTGGGTCCCTTTGTCATTCTATCTGATTGTATGTTCATCTTACAGCGAGGTTATTTTACACTAAAATCGTGCGTTCTTAGAGACCTCTGCTTTATCGGAAGAATGAAGGATTGTGCGCACGTAATCCGGATATGCACGCCGTCTGCTACTTACGCGGCAGATGGTCGTCCTATGTCGGCAACGCTTTCCTATTGATATTTTTGGTTTATGTTAAGTCTATTGTGTTTCATGCGCAGTGTGTTCTATTGTGAGTGTTGTTGAGATTATCGTCAGGATCTTCTTTAACTAATTTGTATCACACTTATGCCCTTTGCCGTGTGGAGCTCGTAAAATGTCCCCGAGAGTTTTGAAAATTTTCCCTGACATGGTCGGCAAAGCACTTTCTATATACGCGTTACCTTAGACAGTTCGTGTATTTTATATATTTTTTCATTTTCGTGTGTGAACATCGAAGGCAGGTGCGGCTAGCCAAACAGGGGATCCTTACTCCTCCCGGGCACCTGGTCCCACCTCTAGCTTGCTAGGGGTCCGTCGATGCTTAAGTGTGTGCTCTATTGTGAGTGTTGTTAAGATTATCGTCAGGATCTTCTTTAACTCAATGTTTCTATGTTGTGGGATGTTTTTCCTTCCCCTTTTATGTACGTGTATCTTCTGTGTGTGTCGTCTCTGTGTAAGGGTTTTGCTACGGGTGATTCAATCGAGTATTGTAGGGAGATTACCACTTTTCTTCATAGCCGAATATTTCTTTAAAGAAATTTTCTAGTTTTCTAAAGAATTAATCTATCTAACTTATACTAAATAAATGTATCCGCCCCTAACTAGAACAAAATGTTCCAAATTTCTTCAAATTTGATTTTAAACGAAAGTTTTGAATTAGATTTTATTTGGATATGCTACTGAATCGACCCTACAGGAAATTTGGAGCCGCGCGCTCTCTGTAATGTAAATGTAAAAATCTAACTTCAAAAAATTAAAGAGGGCGCTACTGAAACTATTTATGGTGGCGCCGCCGAAAGCATCACTAATGAGAATTTAATATTCGAAACACGTGTCTGGTGCATGTAAATTGATTTGGAATTTTCTTCAAGAAGGAAGAGAGTTGAAACCCTTCGACATTATTCAAAATTGAAAGAAAAATGTTCTCGGCACTTTGCAGGGAGTCATTTGATACAAAAAATGGCTTTGGCGAGGCATGTTGCTTTGATTATTGCAAACATGTACTATATACATGTACTTATACTATAGTACATTTACCACGTGGTGATGTTGAGTTTCTAGTGGACTGAATAGCCTGGGTTTGTTCCATAATGTCAGAATATATTTTTCAATTCCAATGACCATACTGTATCAGCATTTAACTTACTATTCTAATGTTTGTGAGACAAGACGTATGATGATTTCGGTTAACGATGGACTTTCGGGATTGTTTGTAGTGTTTCCTTCATATTTTATTGGTGTGTTGTTCCCTAGCATACATATTATGAATGATATTGAAAGTAAAAGGATCGGTGTGAGGACACCTATTATAAAATGTCAATATAGAATATATTCATATATATTTATATTTACCTGAAATACCTTTTGGGAAGAATCATTTTACAAAATCTGGAAATGTCTGGAAATAAGCAATATATAAATGCGTGAAATGACAATTTTTGTTCCAAAGTAGGAAAGTACCGTTTATTTTGCTCAAAATGCAAATCCCTTATATATCTTACAGTGTTAAAAGACAACATTTATTTATTTTCATTCTATATTTGTCGATGATTTTATAAGGTTTGAGTTATCATAATGGACATTAAAAGTTAAGCAATGAAAGAGTGGGAAAAAAAACTAATCCACTAATACATAAGTTTGGGTCCTACCCAAAAATAAGAAAAATTCTTCAGATCACATCTGGTGACCATGACAAAAAGACTTTAAACACAGCGAGAGAATGGCCCTTCACTTTCTACGAAGAGGAAGAAGAAGAAACATTGAGAAAATATATTTTGGGCGTTCTTTAGTCTCATACATCATTTTTGCAGCATAATCTAAAACAGAACCTGATGAAATATTAGTACCTACCATGATTGTTCTTTCCAGTTAGATATAAAAAAATGTTGGGTTTAAGGTCTATACATTCCATAGCAACAACACAGGTACCCTATTAAAATATTGTTTTTGGCATTTTTGGCATTCTTTCAAAATCCACTGATGAATTACTTACATTTTTCAGTGGTAATGTAAATAAAACGTAAGCTTTCACATTGGAACAAAGTTTGTGCTCATTGCTTTGGTAACATAAACTTAAATTACACAAATGAAAGCAATTTTGGACAATTCCTTTTTTACTTGGTTATTGAACATTAATTCACACTTTTGATAATGATATATGTATTCAAGTAGATCTGTCCTCACACGAAATATTTCTTAATTCATGAATTAGATGTTTGCTATGGAAACAGAATAAGAATACACATAAGTCCACTTTGAGTCCTGGGAAACGTGCATTCAAGGTTAAGTAATCTCAAAAGGAGCTGATAAGATAAGACGTAAAATCTGCCCTAAAAAGTTGAATTTTGAAAATGGAAATTGTCAGAAAAATCGTTCGTTAATTTAATACAAATACAGTATCCCATCAAACTCTGAAGTTATTTCCGATCTATTATGCATAATATTGATAATATTTGGGTCAAAACTTGCCTTTTTCCCATGAAAATCAATAGGAAACGGAAATGTTTTTTTTAACATTGTTCCCCCCGGAGATACAGAACGCCACTTATACTCGAGGTGTATATCCATGATACAAATTTTCTGTAAAAGTTGGGTTCTGCATCTCCGGGGGGATCACTACCCCAGAGAAGAAAAACCAAAAAAGGAAGGGGTGCATTTGTTAAAGAATCGATCTTAAATATCATTGAAAATCTGACTATTTTTTCTCCTTAATCCATCAAAAAATGTGTTCTAAATACGATTGAATAAAATGTACAACAATTAGGAACGAAATGAGCAGGAGCGATGTGGATTTCTCCGCTAATGTGTATTTCGAGCTAAAACGCTTCTATTATAGCCATTGCATACAAAATAAGACCGTATTTTGATTTCCGGATTTCATTATTTACCGATTATAGGAAATAGAAATTTCGAAATGTATTTCTGATATACAATACAGATGTATTCGATGTCTTTTAGTTAATATTTATCCATTTCAGGCAAACTATTCTAAAATTTCTACTTTTTTGCTCGATATCATCAGTTTTATTACTCGAGTACCCCTACCTCTTTGGACTATCATTTTAGAATCTTAGGAGTAGTTCATCGAAAAGTAAAACATACAAAAAGTCTTCAAATACATTTTATTTCAATAATAATTATCTTTTGTCTGCATATGTACCGTCATGTGGAAGAAATATGGCACGAGATTCAGGGCTAGAACGGCCCTTATCTTATCAGCTCCTTTATAAATCTGGGAATGTTGGAGGGTTGTGCCCATGTAATCTAGGATGACCACACCATCTGCTACTAACGCAGTTGATGGTTGTCCTAAGTCGGCACTTTGCACGGAGTCATTTGATACAAAATATGGCTTTGGCGAGGCATGTTGCTTTGATTATTGCATACATGTACTATATACATGTACTATAGTACATTTACCACGTGGTGATGTTGAGTTTCTAGTGGACTGAATAGCCTGGGTTTGTTCCATAATGTCAGAATATATTTTTCAATTCCAATGACCATACTGTATCAGCATTTAACTTACTATTCTAATGTTTGTGAGACAAGACGTATGATGATTTCGGTTAACGATGGACTTTCGGGATTGTTTGTAGTGTTTCCTTCATATTTTATTGGTGTGTTATTCTCTAGCATACATATTATGAATGATATTGAAAGTAAAAGGATCGGTGTGAGGACACTTATTATAAAATGTCAATACAGAATATATTCATATACTCATCAAAAAAAGTAACGCATAGTATTTGTTCGTTTCATCCTTAGTGCACATATAAAATAATGACATTCATCATTTTAATTGACAAAATCAAACCAAATGTACAAAATGGTATTTTCAGACCCTACGCTTTCAACGAGAACCTCTTTAGTGTTTTGTAATGTTAGTTGAAATGACCAAAAAAATACAATATGCCCTCGATGTTCTTTTAGAGACCAAATTGTGTATTTTTCGGAGATCCGTGTGCGCTTGTTTTCCATATCATTTGAAAATGTTTTGAATCGATTAACAAACGGATACAACATACTTAACAGCGATAATCTCATAACATTTGGCAGCATTACTACGCATGATGAGGTTTTATTCTAGGACGTCATCCAGAGTTAGTCGCATTCCTTGAGTTTGCGAATAAGTTTTATCGAGAGAAATTTGTTTCATAAGGAGAAAAATCTTCTAAATTTGACTTTTTGATCCTCTTAATTTACTGAGTATTACTCACAAATGGGAGTCATTCGACCACGTCGCAATGTTTAAGCGCATGGCATCGGACATTGTAAGCATGCATTGCATTAAAGCGGAAGTGACCCGAAGAAGTTAAAGTCCAAAATTTTTTATGGGCATCAATGAACTTTGACTTGGGCAAAATTAAAATTCCTCATAAACATGTAAAATGCATAAAAACATAAAAAGTCGAAAATTCAAAATTTCATGTTTTTACCTAAAAAGAGATTTTATGATAATCAAAAAATCGTAAGTAAGCCCTAAACTGCTTGTCCTATCCCTATACCATCATTTATGCAAACAAATAAGGTCACATAATCAATAGCTTGTGCATATCGAATAATTATAATACATTGTATTATTGTTTTATGCGTTTCTCCTTTTGAAGAGTATATATATTTATCTGAAATACCTTTTGGGAAGAATCTTTTCACAAAATCTGGAAATGTCTGGAATTAAGCAATATATAAATGCGTGAAATGACAACTTTTGTTCCAAGTAAGGAAAATACCGTTTATTGTGCTCAAAATGCAAAACCCTTACATATCTTACAGTGTTAAAAGACTACATTTATTTATTTTCATTCTATATTTGTCGATGATTTTATAAGGTTTGAGTTATCATAATGGACATTAAAAGTTAAGCAATGAAAGAGTGGGAAAAAAAACTAATCCACTAATACATAAGTTTGGGTCCTACCCAAAAATAAGAAAAATTCTTCAGATCACATCTGGTGACCATGACAAAGAGACTTTAAACACAGTGAGAGAATGGCCCTTCACTTTCTACGAAGAGGAAGAAGAAGAAACATTGAGAAAATATATTTTGGGCATTCTTTAGTCTCATACATCATTTTTGCAGCATAATCTAAAACAGAACCTGATGAAATATTAGTACCCTACCATTGTTCTTTCCAGTTAGATATAAAAAATGTTGGGTTTAAGGTCTATACATTCCATAGCAACAACACAGGTACCCTATTAAAATATTGTTTTTGGCATTTTTGGCATTCTTTCAAAATCCACTGATAAATTACTTACATTTTTCAGTGGTAATGTAAATAAAACGTAAGCTTTCACATTGGAACAAAGTTTGTGCTCATTGCTATGGTAACATAAACTTAAATTACACAAATGAAAGCAATTTTGGACAATTCCTTTTTTACTTGGTTATTGAACATTAATTCACACTTTTGATAATGATATATGTATTCAAGTAGATCTGTCCTCACACGAAATATTTTTTAATTCATGAATTAGATGTTTGCTATGGAAACAGAATAAGAATACACATAAGTCCACTTTGTGTCCTGGGAAACGTGCATTCAAGGTTAAGTAATCTCAAAAGGAGCTGATAAGATAAGACGTAAAATCTGCCCTAAAAAGTCGAATTTTGAAAATGGAAATTGTCAGAAAAATCGTTCGTTAATTTAATACAAATACAGTATCCCATCAAACTCTGAAGTTATTTTCGATCTATTATGCATAATATTGATAATATTTGGGTCCCCCGGAAATACAGAACGCCACTTATACTCGAGGTGTATATCCATGATACAAACTTTCTGGAAAAGTTGGGTTCTGTATCTCCGGGGGGATCACTACCCCAGAAAGGAAAAAACAAAAAAGGAAGGGGTGCATTTGTTAAAGAATCGATCTTAAATATCATTGAAAATCTGACTATTTTTTCTCCTTAATCCATCAAAAAATGTGTTCTAAATACGATTGAATAAAATGTACAACAATTAGGAACGAAATGAGCAGGAGCGATGTGGATTTCTCCGCTAATGTGTATTTCGAGCTAAAAAGCTTCTATTATAGCCATTGCATACAAAATAAGACCGTATTTTGATTTCCGGATTTCATTATTTACCGATTAGAGGAAATAGAAATTTCGAAATGTATTTCTGATATACAGTACAGATGTATTTGATGTCTTTTAGTTAATATTTATCCATTTCAGGCAAACTATTCTAAAATTTCTACGTTTTTGCTCGATATCATCAGTTTTATTACTCGAGTACCCCTACCTCTTTGGACTATCATTTTAGAATCTTAGGAGTAGTTCATCGAAAAGTAAAACATACAAAAAGTCTTCAAATACATTTTATTTTAATAATAATTATCTTTTGTCTGCATATGCACCGTCATGTGGAAGAAATATGGCACGAGATTCAGGGCTAAAGCGGCCCTTATCTTATCAGCTCCGTTATAAATCTGGGAATGCGGGAGGGTTGTGCCCATGTAATCTAGGATGACCACACCATCTGCTACCAACGCGGTTGATGGTTGTCCTAAGTCGGCACCGATTGCCCATGGGTCTCGTTTACATGTATGTATGGTCTTTTGTGTTCGATGTTTGATTCTCGTTTGCTGTTCATTTTCTCTTGCTGTGTTTGTCTTTTCTGTGTTTTCACTTGGGGTGTTTGGTGTCTTGGTGTTAGTGCTGCAACCGAGTCTTGTTGGAGATCCCCATTTCTTAAGAGACCAAAGGTAAACCAACGAAAGCAATTGGTAATTGGTGCCGAATAAGGATTGGCCCTCTTCCACGTTAGTAAATAACAAATGATGTTGTTTTCCAGGTTATTCATTTGAGACTTCATTATAATTCATACCTCAGGCTGAATGTTTAACTGTAATGAAAATAAACATCTACTTTTATTTAGCCACATGCCGTGAAGGAAAGCTAAAACGATTTTTATGATCAATAGTTTTGATGTTGTATCCAATTTTGATATTGTTATGAAACTGCATACAAATAGGATGTGCAGGTCATAATAATTTTAAATACATGTTCTCAATACAAAATAATTGAAAAAAAACGTACTATGTAGATGTAAACCGGTAATGCGAATAAAATGGTATATACCACTAACAACAAAATGGAGAGTAATGAACTTCGACTCTGATTTGGTATCTGCAAGATTGCTTCCATATCTGAAAAAAAAAATAAAATACATTCATTCATATGTAAGAATGAAAACTGGTAACTGATTATGTCTCAACACATTACTTCATGCTATTTGTTTCGAGAAAAGGAGATGATCTCCAGCATGACCACCCTGCACTCACCGAGCGAGGCAAATCACAAGAAAGTAATACGTCAACGACATCAGACAAAACTACAAACCAAAATTAAAATTATACACATACTACACGATAATAATCACTAGAACATCATACAAAACAATCGAAATAGACGTACAGAAACATCAAACATTAATGACAACACAGAAAAGGAAGGACACCAATGTGCACCCGGCGCCGACTTCGGATGGCCATCTGCTATAAGCAAATGGTGTGGTTATCCGGATAACCCTCCCACTTATCCGGATACACAGAGGTCTCCATAAACGCTCAATGGTTGTATAAACATAAAACGAATCACTGTAAGGTGACGTCACAAACAAGACAGTTAAACTTGGAACATCGCCATCAAGCCAAGGATAATTAAGGATGTTGAAGCCAAAGTCTTCTCTTTTGTCGTATATCTTTGTCTGAGTTTTTCCGTTATTGATTTTGATATCAAGATCCAAAAATGGTGTAGCTTTATCATCTGTGTTTGCTTTATTTAATGTTAAATCTGGTAGATTAATTTGATAGTTGTAATGGTCAAAATGTGAGTTATCAATATTCAAAATATCATCAAAACACCTAGAGGTGCCGTTGAAACATTTCGAGTGGTCGCATTTCTTGAGTTTTTTTCAGATTTAAAATGAATTCCTTTTTCGTATGGATATAAAAACAAATCTGCAACAAGAGGCGCACAATAAGTACCCATAGGAATTCAAATAATTTGCCTGTATAGAGTGTCACCAAATCTTACAAACATGTTGTCTAAAAGAAAGGACAAGGCTTTTCATAACTCAGGTCGAGTCTATGATTTGTTTGATTTGTATTCTACTGAAGAAAAGAATCTTTTTGTGTGAGAGGAACATATAAATGTTTTACCCTCTCGATCAAAATACCATTTCATAAGTTTTGATAAGCGACCTTTTATCTCCCCAGGAGGGAGTGTGGTGTACATGTTAGAGAAGTCGTAGGATGAGATAGATTCTGCTTAAAAACTAACTGATTTGATATTAACTGATGTCGGTTTTATTGAATGCAGCTTTACAATATTTTGATACATGATCTTCAATTGCTGCTAATGTCAAATTCCTAGATAAAACAGTAGTAGTACAATTGCTCGAGTTAGCAATAAATCGAAAAATTTAAGGAGATTTGTGATATTGGTGCTTTCGTAAAATGCAAGGAATAGTTTAATTATTTTTTTAATAAGTGTTGGTGGTAGAAAGTTCCGAAAGTGATACTAAATGTAGAAGCGCTTTCAAATGAATATAGTGTTGTTAGCCGCCTTGTCTGCCGGAGCAAAGACGTACTTACTGTGCAAATACTGAAGTTTAGATTTATAAAATATAGCCGATCTTGAGGGTGCTTCCGAATAAAGATTATGATATATTTTTTAGATTGTCAATTAGCTATAGGATATCTACAATGTCTTAAATAAGACTTTTCCAGTCATTAATGGAATGTGGTTCGACTCCTACTGAACCCGGTGATCAGTAAATATTCGAGATGTTTAAAACATCAAATCCTTTGTTTATAAACTCAATTTTGATAAATCTTCTTTTTGGTTGGATACTTTTAATAGCCGGATAGAGTTTATTGTAACAAATGCTAATGATGATGTTAAGCCTAATTCAATCCGTGTTTACCATGCAATTTCATGCAAACGCTCAAGAATTCTATGAAAATAGGCCAGAGAGTATCGAGTCATCTACTGACCTGGTAAGGGATGATAATCATGTTTCTTTTTTGTGAAGGATTGTTTTTAACACAATAATTATTGAAGAAATGCAAATTCTAATAATGTCTAAAGAATTACAACAATTTACTGTATAGTGACTTTCTACAATATAAACATTCGATTATCGCATAGCCAAACTTATAGCCAAAATTTGATTGTTAAACTTCCTTCATAAAACAGACCAACAGTTAACTTTACATTGAATTTGAACAATTTTCACGTTCGCATATGACGTGATACGTAAATGATATGTTGTACGGGAGTCCCCTTTGATTAAACCCGGTAAATACTGTCTACATCATATGAAAGACCTAAAATAAATTCATATAAAGAGGATTTAAGTAGTATTTTCCAAAGGCGAATCCCGTGGAACATATCATATGTTTATCACGTTATGTGCGACTGTATTTTTCAATAACATACACAAAATGTTTTTGATTTTTTAAGTTGAATCAAGATTATGATAGTTTTATTAATGGAGAGTTAAAGGTAACTTATGGGATATTTTCCGCTTTTCTCCCTTACTTTAACAATCACAAAAGCCATCCAACTAGTTTAACAAAGAAGCAACTCAATTTCACAAAAAAATAACGTGCACTGCATAGGCTGGATTTTCTTTTTCTTTTTTTATATAAATACTGTATTGAATTTAGTTCTTTTCATGAAAAATCTGTTTGCAATTATTATTTGTTATCTATTACGTAATACAAGATATACATGAGTTTTGATGGCGTCATAGTACTTAGTGTCTTCACCACATTACACTGACTATCGAAGGTCAACATCTACGAGTGCCTTGCATTTTTATTAGTTCATCACCGAATAACTGGATCTCAAATTTATTGATATGTCATTCCGACTTATCGAGGACAAACCCAATCCCCTCCCCCCGTGCCGATGAAGCTCACATTCTCTTTCTTGTGAGCGACTTTTTATTGGAGTTATCTTTCTTGAATGAATTTTAAAAAAAACATAACTATACCACCAGTCTTATTTTAAAAAGCATGAAATGACAGAAAATTCAGGTCTTGATTAAAAATGGCAGTTTCGCTCTTCAAGGCCCTGAGGTCGTAGTATCAAATAAGACTGGTCTATAAATAGCTCAAAACTATCCGAAGTCTTGGTATGATTGTTTGAAGTTGACAATACAAGTATTTCGCTATCTTTTCGTTTGAGTTATAATTGAATATCATGAATTATCATTCAGCGCAACCGTAATTAATTTTGGGGGCTCCTCATTGACTGGACGCATCATTGATGAGGGTTCAATATCGAAAACACGTGCATATTGCATTGGTTTGAAATTATCTATAATAGTGTTAGAGCTTGATCACTTCGTATTATAAATATATTTCGGCGCTTGGAATATTCATTTCACTAGGGAACATCTAATAAGTGATGTATTATTTTGCTTTTTGGGTCCCATGAAAGCTCTTTAATGAGCGCAACAATTCTTCTTTAGGTTTCGAACTTCAAAGTAGTTTCTTAAAAATAGATGAGGATTATTTTCCTTATAAATATCTTTTGATCGCTCATAAGATATCATGGATCCAGTATGCCGAATATGCAAATTTGCGAAAAGGTAATATTACTGGCAACATGTTGAGTCTAAGATTGTTAAATAATAATAATCGTGTACTGTACCTTCTACACCTTTCCTTGAGATGTTCTTTACATATATTTTGGTATCAGCTTTCAATCCATTTTGGAAAACTGCTATCCAGATTCTTTGCATTAGAAAAAAACATGAGTTCCAGACACGAGGATTTTTTAGAACTGTACATGTATAGTTGTAACTTCCAATCTGTCCTGGTACGTCGCATGATTCCACATATTGTACCGTCCATAAGTCATTGCAAAGTATGCATGATTTGTTATGTGTCTACAAAGATTCAGAATACAATGATCAATGATATAGCATAAAACATTTAGATAACACATTTTACTAACGCTAATGTTTAATTATTTGAACGGTTCATTTTGTCGTGAAAAAAAAATTGGTATCAAGGTTGTTGAAGGTTTCAAAGAACGAAAGTTGAATTATTACATAAATTGAATAAAGCAAAAACACTCAAATACCCAAAGTTTTGGCGCCTTAATTTTGGTCAAGTGTAAAAATGACAATGTTTATTTCTTTAATTGATTTATTTTGGTTTAAACATATTCTATTGCATAAAATTATAAAAAGCAATTGAATTGGAAACAAGTTATCAAACTTACAAGTTCCTCTCCAATAACAAACAGAATTAAACAATTGTATGCAATGTGCCGACAGAATAACACAAAATGATTTTATAAACAATACAAAATTAATATGAGTAATTATGATGAACAAAAACTTGGACAAGATATAGATACATGGAAAAATGAGGCTAAATACAGGTGTAAACATGAAATGTAAGATAAATGAATAGCATGGTGAACACAACTGTAGATAAGACAAAAATGTATATGTATATAGTAAGTTACAGATGGAAACTCGAAATGTTTTATCAATCTTTTGAATTTGAAAACATTTAACCTTTGAACTACTTGGTGAGTGTCACTGCTGGTGGATCAGGAGTCCCCGTGGGCACATGTAGCCACGTTCGATCAACTTCGGCTGATCGTCTGTCTCATCAACGCATTTGAAATTGTCTGTTACCAAAATGTCTTGAAATTTCTAAAACACGGGTCCTGTAGCATTATATCTTATCCTGCTACGTCTTTCGGTTCATTTTTGGACATAATAATTTTCACACTTTTTGGCCATATTACATCGTTGAGATTGAGGATCACTGACGAGGGTTTAGTACCCGAAACGTGCATGTCTGATCCATGCTGCAAATTAATCTGGTCTTAAATGATGCTATTGAATTTGAAGACGTTTAACATTTTAATAAGATTTTTTTTTCAAAATGAATACTTTATACTGCTTTTATGTATACGGACTGAGTGTAAGTATGAGCATTTAAGGTTGTAAAAGAAAATCAACAAGACATGTGACACATCCAGGCAAATAGATGAATGGATGAATTTAGGATTATGAATGAACAAGCAAAGTAAGTGGATGAATAAACATATTAAACAAACGGATGAATAAATTTAGGATAATGAATGAATAAGCAAAAAGGATGAATGAATATAAACAAACGAATGAATGAATGATGCAGAAGTTAGATAATTGAACAGTGAAAAGAAGATGTGCATCTGGACGGGTCTTGCTTGGTCAATATGTTCGACAGACTATATATAAAAAAGTGTAAATCATAACTCGAATTTTTTACTTACAGAGATGAATCGTTGGACTTTTTATGCTAATATCACGTGTTTTCTTTTGAAGTATAACTACAACCATACAAATTAGTTTCCATAAAAGTATGTTTCCATCAATTCCAAATTGTTTTAACTTATTAAATTTTTTATCCAAACTCTGATGAATGCTTTACTAATATCACAAAAAAAGAAACAAATGAGTCTATTATTTTCAAGAGCCAAATAAATATTATGATAAATCTTAATTAATTGTGTAACAGTAGAGTGACCAGGACGGAAGCCTTCTTGAAGTTCATAAAGAAGGTTGTTCAAATGTAAATGGTTATAGATACGTTTGAACATGATGCGCTCGAAAATTTTACTAATACGGCTTAATAATGAAATCGGTTTGTAATTGGACGGGTCACTATTATCGCCTTTTTTGAACACAGGTAAAACAAAGGTATGTTTCCACATAACAGGAAAATAACTGGAAGTGACGTATTTATTGAAAATTAAGTTAAGTGATTCAGCTATTTGACTGCTTATTTCTTTCAGTAGAGTATGATTAAAAGTATCAGGTCCTGATGCTTTGTTTGATTCCACAGGTTTTTTATATAAATTATTTCATTATTTGTTATATTGTTATAGAAACATCAGAGGGTGTATTATTCGTTTTGTTATTAAAAGGAGGCAATTCACTATTTTCATGATGCTTGTCTGTCACACTACAAAAATACTCATTAAATGTTTCGCATTTCTCTTCGTCAGTAAAATTAATTTTGTCATTGTAATAAAGAGGAGGGAAATTCAAAGATGATTTTGAAGCCCTAACGACTTGTCTCACCATTTACCAGTATTTACGAGGGTTAGACGATTTACAGTCATCAAATTGTTAAAGCTTGTCGTCGGAGATCCGAATTGAACCATGCTTATTTATGAGGTATAGGAGTTTCGAAATTCAATAGATACGTACCATGGTGATTACCAATATGGGGAGGGAATTATGTTACACCAGATTCTAAAACTAACAACAAATCAGAGATAAGAATATGATCTATATATGTACTTGAAACTTTGCTTTTAACTATAATAAAGTTACAACGGATCCTGACATACTTGAATCGTGTCCTGCTTCTTGAGAATGTGCAACTTCTAAATATCTCTACAAACCAGCTGGCCATGTTGTTACAGGTGACTTTTCAATTATCCAAGACAGACAGCTCCGTGGTCTTCTTAAAAAAGGACCTAAGTATAGAATCCCATCCAAGATAGATTTTGTCAAATGCCGTGAAGTGCTTACGGAAGCCTTAGATAATCATACGAAAAGATGGTGTAAATCAGAACAGTCCAGGAGAATACTATAAATAGTAATATGAACTATGGCAAAGCCATGAAGGGGACGTAGCACTGATAGAGAAGTTAAACGAAAGGAGGGGATCTCAAACAACACAACAGTAGGTTGCAGCACCCATAGCAAAACACCCAATGCAAAAAAAAAAAAACCACACAGAACAGACACCCACAGAAAGAGACGCAAAAGGGACACCAACTAACACCATGAAATATTAAACATAGAAGACCACACATAAACCAACGAGACAAATGGGCAACTGGTGCAGACTTAGGACGCCGGCCATCTGCCGTGTCGCGTACGTAGCATACGATGTGGTTATCCTGGATTACGTGTGCACAACCCTCCCTCTATTACGATTTCCCAGAGGTCTCGAAGAACGCACAATTATGGTGTAAAACAACCTCTTCACTGTTAGATGACCACACACAAACAAGACCATAATGCGCAGGAGTCCAAGCAACACAGATGAATATAAAAATGGATAAGAGGACATGCCGCGTCGTGCGTAATACAGTCCGTGCTCTGCCGGCTATAGCGAGCTCATATATGTTATCAACCGAGGAGTCCGACTGACATTTAGAAAGGACATGTGGTCAGGGCCCTGTCTTCTCTAAAGAGGTTAAAGTTCTGTTATCCTCCTAGTTGTGACAATCACAGTGATTTTTACCTCAGCAGCATAATGACATTTAGCTCGTAGTGCTACATGTATAGCCTCTTGCATATTTTTCTCACCATTGAAACTATTTATCAGTAAAATTCACACACAATGGCAGATTCAAGAGGTGCGCAGGGGGCGTCCCCCTCCAAGGCACTGACCCCAAAATTTCCAAAAACAGGTATATTTTGGCCCATTTTCAGTAAAAATCGGCGAAATTCGCCCCTTGACCCCCGGCAAAGGGGTTGCTGAATCCACGACTGACACAGGTGATTTAGCCAGAGCGAAATATTATAATTTCTACCACATGGACAAAACAGCATGATGACATGAAGCTCTTACTAGCCTCCTGAAAAGCGATATTGTCTCTTTTTTAATTTACTTATTCTATTGATCGTTATATTATTCATGTCATAACCTCATGTATTGAGAAAGTGAATGAATGAATGAATGAATGAATGAATGAATGAAAAGCTTGAGGCCGACGGCTACACATGTACATTAAGCTCTGACCTTGAAAACCAAAACGTGCTGTCCTATCAATTCATGGACAACACAAAGTTTCATGAAAATCTTATGCTACGGTACATATATATGTATCTGTTGCTTTTCTGTGAGTGTCTGTCTGCAATATATCTGTTGGTATTCCAAGCTCAGTATTGTCTTTGCATTAAATTATTGTGGGGAAACATTATTACATGTAGCAGAGGGAAGGTGGGGGTGTTCTAGGTAAATAAAATGACTGGCTTGAGATTTCTCATCAAATCATAGAGAGACCCCCCTCCCCCCCCCCCCCAAAAAAAAAAACCAAAAACAAAAACAGATTAAAAGGCTGACGAAATACTTTGCCGAATCGTGCTTATGAATTAATTACCCCCCCCCCCTTAAACGGGAAAATGAAATAATAGTTATTAGTAGATCCAGCATGAAATAAATTACGATTTGACATGTCGATCATTCCGAAAAAATGTTTTTAAACAATATTTGAAGATAAAGAGATGTAGCTATAGATAAATAGATAATACTAGTAGACAAATAAAATAAAAATGATAGATAAAAAACTAACTAAACACCCCCCCCCCCTTTCAAGAAAAATGATAATGTCAATACATCCAGCTTGAAATAAATGACGACTTACGTGTCATTTCTAGAAAAAAAAAATGTTTGCAATCAATATTTTGAGATAATTTAAGAGATGTACAACAATATAGTAGAAACCACAGGTTGCCGATGTTTATATATCTATAAAAAAAATCAACCCTTCGTTGTTATTTATAATACGTACCTGTAGGGAAAAAAAAAAGATCCATCAAGGAATTTAAATTGTCAATTTGATCATCGATGAACTATATCTTTGGCGATTCCCCATTGCTCCTTGTAGTTGCATGACATAATTATGAGTGCACGTGTACACTACATGTGAGTGACCTAAATGTCAATGTGACGTAGTCAATGACGCGCCATGCCAGACGAACTTCAAGGACTGGCTGTGCATGCACCGACACTGAGTAAAGTTTGTACAGCACTTGTGGGTACCCATGGGTTCCATTAGTTTTTAGGATGTATACTGTGCAAATTCGGGTATTAGTGGATCAGACTTATTCAAAATTTAGGTTGAATGTTTGATCTACTTTTGTCATTCATCTTCGCCGGTGGCAGTGAAATGTTATGTCGAGGTAGGTTGTGATTATCACACGTTTGTAACAGTAGTTTCGACTGAAATCGATCTGTTACATGTTGCTTGCGGTTCGGCAGTATGATCTTACGATGAAATATTTCATTTCGTGTTTAAATCTCTGTTAAAAAGCGTCTTCCCTCTTTATTTTTTTACTTGTTAATGTATGCGGTACACAAAACTTCACGCGCATTTACGTTTCAAAAAACGACGTCATAATGAACATCACAAGCTGCCTATGTTTATCTATTTAAAAAATAAATAAAAAATTAAAAATGACCGTTTGTTGTTCTTCTTTCCCTGTATGTACGATGAAAAACAGCAAAAGGTTGTTTTTTATTTTTTGACAGATAAATATCGGCAGCCTGTGATGTGCATTTTCATTCGCAACCTTTCTGTCTTCTCTAACGTTCGCCGTTTCCGCATGAACCGTGCACACAAATTTTGAATCGAAGGTAATGGTAAAAAAAAACGGGAAAATGCATGCTTTTTTGCTTATTCATGTACACACGTCTATCTTGATGGCGACTTCGTCGGCGCTTCGCGCCGACTACGTCCCCTAATATTACTTAGAACTGTAATATTACTGTTAACAATAATCTCTTATATTACTGAAAACAGTAATGTTGCCACTCTATATTACATCTTTCTGTAATATAGACAAAGCAACATTTAAAAGCTACAAGCAGAGCTTTTATTGCACTTTTCTTTCAATCAACAACAAATTCATTAAATTTAAACAATTTTTTATACTAAAAGTGAAAATAATGTCCATTTGGAACCTATTTTTCACTTTTTCTTCTTTCTGATATCACATTTTCTTCAAATATGTTGAGAAAAAAAATTTTCCTGATGTTTTAAACAATTTTTCAGTATACATTTGAATGTGATACAACTCCTAATCACCCTCATTTCTCCCCGAATCCACTGGTATAAGAGCGAACTGACAATCTATATAGTATTACTGTTTCCAGTAATATAAAGAGATAAATTTCCAAGAAAGATAACTCCAATTCAATCTATATTATTGCTTTAAGTAATATTACTGTTTTCAGTATTCTCTTGGACTGCAGAAGGAGTCGAACCGCATTCTCTGAATGACTGGAAAAATCTCATTTTAGATATAACGGATATTCGAATAGATAACTTCCATAAAAACACTCAACTTTTTCAAAATCAACGTTCCAAATCAGAAAGATATTTAAAATCCAAACTAAGTAAATTACATGAAAAATATGTCTTTGCACCAGCTGATAAAGTAGCCAACAACACCATTATCATTTGTAAACGTTACTACATATCAACTTTGATTTCGGATCTTTCGTCTACTAATACATATATCAAAAGCAATGAAAGTGCATCTAACATTTTAGGCAAGCATAACAGTGAACTGTCTTCATTCAATATCTCTATTTCTAAATTGGATCTCCCAACACTATATTGCATACCGAAACTGCACAAGTCTCCTTACAAATTTCGATTTATTGCTTCTTCTAGTAACTGCTCCACTACAATTTTGTCTAGAAATCTGACGTCAGCACTTACTGCTATTAAAGAACACATAACTAGATATTGTGAAACGGTTCTAAACAGGAACGATGTAAATTTATTTTGGTCTATTAAGAATTCAGGGGATATGATTGAAAAAATGAAATCTGGAAATTTCCAAGCCAATACGATTTCTTCATACGACTTCTCTAATATGTACACCACACTTCCTCATGACAAAATTAATGATCGATTATCTGATCTCGTTAAATGGTGTTTTGATCGAGAGCGAAAAACTTACATTTGTACATCTGAATCGAAGGGTTTCTTTTCCTCGACAGACTACAAATCATACAATTCATGGACATGTAGTGACCTGTGTAATGCCTAGTCCTTCCTCTTGGACAATATTAATGTTAGATTTGGTGAGGATCTATACAAGCCGGTTGTAGGAGTTCCTATTAGAGCTGTTCGAATAAGCGACGTAAACCTGCCAACGAACTTCGTACTACGTATAGGTACGTAAAGGAACAAAATAAGGGATGGTCTCAAAAACACATTATTAACTTATGTTTAACGTCTTTAAATTCATTAACATCATTTTAGGGCAGATAAATACAGCATGCGCGTTTCGGGTATTTAACCCTATGTTACAAAATATCGTACTATGATTAATCAAAAGGGTAAATCTAGCTGCATTAATAGCAAGCTTGGCGTAAAGTTTTCTGTCCTAGATTAGTTTATCAACTACATGTGTGTAAGTTCCAAGCTTTGTTGAAAAGGCTTACATTTTATTTCAGTATATTCTGTCATTCTCCGCAAGATAATTTCTGTGTAGGAGGGAGGACGTCCCCCAGAAACCCCCATCCTAGGTCCTCTTTGATGGTCCTAGAGGTCCCCCCCAAGTGAAATACTATATTCGCCCTTGATTTGTTTCAAAATTTCTGATTCAAATTCCAAGCTTTCGTTTAAAAGGCTGAAATTCTATTTCAGTACTTTCTGCAGCCTACAATACGGTCATTCACCGCAAGATAATTTTTGTTTGGGAGGGAGGGACGTCCTCCAGAAAGCCCTACCCAAAACCCACTTTGATGTTACAAAATACCATATCGTCTCAAGCGCATGATAGGTTGCGTTCCTTTCCCTTTGATCAGACCGAAAAAGGAGAATTTAGAGAAACAGAGAAAACTTGTCTATATAAAAGGGCGTTTTGGAAGAAGAAAAGTTATGACAGAGGCGTCGTTATCCCAGGATGAATATGAATAGTCTAGAAATATTTTTCTTACCTTTTCTTACATTATCGACTAAAAAACTGCACACAATAAATTTAACCATTTTCTGTTCAGATATTTTAGTTTTCAATTCCCCCCTGGATCCGCCTATGCGTCTTGTATCTAGTCTGAAGACTTATAAATGAACACGTTCGTTAAAGAAAATCAAAACATATCATAGTACAAGTAGCATAAAATTAAGAAGAAATAATGCTGAAAAATAGCGTTCCAAAGTAGATTCCACCGGCTTTCACATTATTCCCCTTCACAACAACGTCGAAACCAATCTAGCTTTGCACCTGTCATATAATAAAGAACAATTCATTTTTTATTGTAGTAAAGATGCCTTAACAACTTATCATACCCCGCAATCAAAGGTTTAGGGTATTTTGTTTATAGAGTCTTTCAGTCCGTCTTTGGTTCATCACAACTCTATGAATACATGTACAGCTTGATTTCTTATATCGATGCATTGTAGTGAGATGTATTCTTAGCATGTTTAATAATGTACTTTTGAGACCACCCCTTATTTTGTTCCCTTACGTACCAATACGTAGTACGAAGTTCGTTGGTAGGTTTACGTCGCTTATTCGAACAGCTCTATTGGTACTAACTGTGCGCCTCTTGTTGCAGATTTATTTTTATACACTTATGAAAAAGAATTTATCCAAAATCTTCAAAAGCAAAGAAAATTTGATGAGCTGAAATGTTTCAATAATACTTCTAGAAATCTGGATGATATTCTAACCATTGACAATCCTGCTTTTGAATTATATAAGAATGAAATTTATCCACAAGAGTTAATCCTTAACAAGGCAAACCTTTCAAATACAGAAACACCCTTTTTGGACCTAAATATCAAAATTGTAAACGGAAAGATTCATACAAGTGTATATGACAAAAGGGATGATTTTGGATTAAACATAGTAAATTTCCCTTGGCTTGACGGTGATGTTCCAAGATTACCGTCATACGGCATTTACATATCACAGCTCATCCGGTACGCTAGAGCATGTTCTGATATTTTGGATTTTCACAGTAGAAATTAACAAATTACCAAAAAACTTTTAGGTCAAGGTTTCCGCTTTCATAAACTAGTTAAGACTTTCTGGAAATTATACAAAAATTACAGTCAACTTCTTTTAAAATTCGGATCTATACATGCAACAGAGTACATTACTATGGGTATTACACAACCTGTCTTTTATGGTGATATGATAAACAAAATAAAAAGGATCAAAGGTAGGCAGCATAACCATCGAAAATGCGACAGAATCATCAAACGCCTTTTATACCGTGGAAATGATCCTAATGTCACCAAACGGACACTAGGCTTGGTACTTGACCAATCTACAGTCTTGTACAAGCGCATCCTAGAGACTTGCACTCTGACTGACTGTGACGACGGGACTCCAAGACAGGGCCCCGACCACCTGTCCTCTCTGAATGTCAGTCGGACTCCTCGGGTGATTACATACATGAGCTCGCTACAGCCGGCAGAGCACGGACTGTATTACGCATGTCCTCTTTTTATATTCATTTACATATTCATCTATGTCTTAGGGGCCTCTGCGTTTCGCGGTCTTGTTTGTGTGATGTCATCTTACAGTGAGGAGGTTGTTTTACACCACAATTGTACGTTCTTCGAGACCTCTGGGTAATTGGAGAAGTGAGAGGGTTGTGCGCACGTAATCCAGGATAACCACACCATTTGCTACTTGCGTGACAGATGGCCGTCCAAAGTCGGCACCGGTTACCCATTGGTCTCGTCGGTTTATGTGTAGTCTTTTGTGTTTGATGTTTGCATGTCGTGTGTCTCTTTTCCGTTTCGTGCTGTACTCGTCTTTTGTGTTTTTGCATCTGGTGTTTTGGTGTTTTACTGTTGATGCTGCAACGGGGTCTTGTTGGAGATCCCCTCCCTTCTTGAAAGAGAACTTACCCTTGTTGGTTCTTCAATATGATTCTTTAAGTTATAAAAATGTACTCAAGTACTTAGTCAAGGTAACAGAATTTTAAGAAAATCAATGTTCCAATCACAATTCAAGAAATTGCATTTTCCAATCTATCCCAATATTCAATTGTAGCATGACCGGGTGGTCGATGCATAGTACCCAAGATAATGTTCATGTTAGGTAATTGAATTGGTGACCATATTTTTCATCATTTACATTTTCTAGGTCTAGTCTTCGTTTCACTAAAAGCCCCTGTTTGAAATAACCCAATAGCCCCCCACCATGGTTATATCAATCTCAATTTGTATGTCTTCCAAATCAATTAAATTATCGAGATGAATTTCAGTAAAACACAGAGTATCAGCATCAACTAAGTCTTCTAGTTCTTGTAACTTATGACGTATACTTCTGACGTTAAAGTGGAAAATAGAAAATCCATTATTTCCTTTGTAAACGGACCTGGATTGTCAGCAATTTAGTTCAATAAGAAATAAGTAGAAAAGATGCGGAAGTGTTCCAACTCTATACCCTCTGCAAATTATTGACCTCTTTCTTTCAAGAACAGTAATGATTTTTGTATGATTTGTATAAATGTCTTAAAGAGCCAATCTAGTATATAGGATGACAAATATGGATAATGACCATATCCCTGTATACAGCACAAAATCGATAATTCAAAAATCAGAAACCGAAGGCATACAAAATCAGGACAAAACAGGAACCAAAGCAAACAAACAAAAACCTCCACCATATGAAAAGAAGCGAACTCCCGATAGGGGAGTGAGACCAGGTGCCCAGGAAGAGTAAGCATCTCCTGCTTGCATGCAACACCCGTCGCTTCAATTCGGTAGAACTGTCACATCCGGTTACTTCCATTTTGGAAGATATAGAGTACAATCTTTGGTTGGATGGTTCAAATGGTCTATGACAGAATATCATCCACCATTCTTGAGAGTGGAACATCATAGTGTATGACGAGTTCCCCATATCGACCGTAGAACTTCCTCAGTGACGATGTTAGTCGGTCACAAACATATCCCTGACTGAGAAGCTTATCTGAAAGACGCCTAGCTCTCAGAACAAAATCCGTATATTTGGTACTTGCTCTGGCATAGCGTATCAACTGAGAAATGAACACGCCATAAGCAGGCGATGAAGGGATGTTGCTACTCAGAAAAGGAAAGTTTGTAATGCTGAAATTGAAGTCGTCACGTTTGTCATAGAGTGAGGTGTTCATGTGACCATCAGTGTCGTAGGACAACATTATGTCCAAATAGGATGCTGAATTATTTGTCTCTGTGGTTTCTTTGACTTCAAGCTCCGAAGGATAGATACTGCTCAGGTAATCCGCGAATTTTGGATTATTGATGGACAACACATCGTCTATGTATCTGTAAGTGAAGTTAAAGTCAGAAGCTAAGTATCTTTTCCCTTCAGAGACCAGAGATTGAATGAATTCAGCTTCGTACGAGTAAAGGAAAATGTCGGCAAGGAGTGGGGCACAATTGGTCCCCATTGGAATTCCGACAATTTGCTGGAAGACCTTTCCTCCAAACACCACAAAAATGTTGTCGATCAGAAAGTTTAACATCTGAATAATGTCTGTTTCAGTGTACTTATTTTCAGAATCGGACTTTTCTTTTACAAAGTAGGTTTTGTCATAGTTAACAACAATAAATTTGTATTTGCGATTACCGTTCTTACTTGTAAACGCATTACTTATAATTTTTGCGAGTCTTTCTTTCAATTTAGAATGTGGAATTGTAGTGTAAAGTGTCGAAAAATCAAAGGCTTTGATCGAATGGACTCTACTAAAATGATAGGATTTCAGATGTTCTAAAAGTTCCTTCGAATTCTTTAAAATCCACATCTGGTTGATACCACTGCGAGAATACACTGTCGAACAATATTTTTGAAGCCCAGATTTGATTTCAGATAAAACTTTGGTGAGTAAGATCGATACAGATTTGGTAGAACATTTTGAGGAACCAGCGATGAAACGTTGTTTGTACGGATTCTTATGCATTTTAGGTATGCAGTACAAGTATGGTAAATCTAAAAATCTAAATTGGTAGTGTCGAAGCCAAAGGAAGTAAGAGCTGATTTGTGGTTATCTATTATTTCAGAGGCAGAAAGGTTTGTTGGGGTGTAAGTGGGATTTCCAGGTGTCGAATTTAAACCCAACTCTTTAACTAGACTGTCGAAATAGTACTTTTTGCAAGTAAATGTGTAATTATTTGAGGCTTTGTCCGCTGGTGTGATGACATAATGTTCTTTGAGGTAGGTGAGCTCTGTGATAACATTAGGGTCTTTAAATATAGACACGAATCTGGTGTCTTTAAATATAGACACGAATCTGGATATCTTTTCACAAAACAGATGAGCAAAGAATCGGTTGATTAAAATAATCCAATAGAACATTCGTTAGAAGCTAAATAATTACCCGTGATTAAAAGGGATCAAGTATATCATTACCATGTAAATTAAACACGAATTGACCAAAGCTGTGCATTGTGCAAGAAAGAAAAGAAAAACAGAGCAAACAAATGAGCGTTTATTTGCATACAAGTATTTCATGACAGTTTAGGTTGTTTTGTCAGAAGTTCAAAGAGATTTTTCGGGTTTGCAAACGAGTTTATCAGAGTAATATTTTCTTTAGCTTGTATTTTCAAGGGATTCCAATGGATCCATGAAGTAGTATGATAAGAGTTACGTCTATGACTTTATGTATGTACTAAATTTCTTTTTTTGGTTTGTCTTTGGCTGTCACAGTCGTTTTTGCCCATGAGAGTGCCTTAGGGTCGAAAATGTATATACGAGGGCTGATTGATATTTTGTGAGCCTCATATTGAAGATTTTGAATTCTATCAGACATTTTAATCATTTTTCTACATACTCCCCTTCAGTATCTATACACGTTTGCCATCGGTGTGAAAGGTCCTCAATGTCACTTTTAAAGATCTCCTTATCTGGACTGTTGACAAAATCAAGTTCGACGTCATCATCGAAAGTTGGTGTCAGAATTAGCTTCTTTCAGTTTTGGGAATAGATGAAAGTCTGATGGAGCGAGATCAGGTAAATAATGCGGATGCTCTGTCAAATTAAAGCCACAATCATGAATAACAGCCATGGCAATGACAGACTTGTCCTGATGGAACAACACACCTTTAACTACTGAGCTTTACGCCGCATCCTTCTACCTTCTGCATCAAGAGAACCAAGGCTCACAACAAATCAATTACCCCTTGTTATTACAAGTATAAGTCTTTAACGTTATGTAACGTGTCGTGTTTTCGTGGGGATGGCATGTTCTTAAAGCATAGCGTAGTGTTAGTGTGTATTGTAAAATCCGAGCGGTATGATTCAAATGAGTTAAAGAAGATCCTGACGATAATCTCAACAGCACTCACAATAGAGCACAAAATTAAACATCGACGGACCCCTAGCAAGCTAGAGGTGGGATCAGGTGCCCGGGAGGAGTAAGCATCCCCTGTTGGCTAGCCGCACCCGCCGTCGATGTTAATGAAGCATGGAAATGAAAATATATAAAATTCATGCACTGTCTGACGATATGTCTATATAGAAAGTGCTATGGCGACAATGTCAGGGAAATATTTTCAAAACGCTTACTGTCAAACCCCTCGCGGGGAACTTTTTTACGAGCTCCACACGGCAAAGGGCATAAGTATTTTCCAGGGTTAAACTGTAATTTCCGCATAATCCATGTGAAATGAGACATAAATCATGAATCTTGTTCACTACATTAATATTTACATATGTACATGCGCACAAACATAAGAAATATCCAGGAAATATAAGATCAAGGCATTTATAACAACAAGTCACATGAATATCAATCTACGCTATAAAGTCTGGCAGTATGAGAAATCGCTTCTCATATTTATAGAAAAGTCAAAGTACTCATCATGGGTACTATCAGTCATATGACATGTGAGTACTCGCTTTTAGTATAATGGTACCCACGGTGGGTACCTTACACTAATAAACTATAAATCATACAATAAAACATCGATAATGAGGCAAGAATAAATCGAAGAAGCAAATAGGTCATTATATAAAATCTGAACGTCACAGTTATCTTTATCCTTCCTTCCTTCCGTTTTGAAATATATACTAACGGAGAAAAGAAACTGTGATATCCAAACATTCGGATAAAATAAGAAATGAAAGACTAAAACGTTTATCGTCTGGAAATTATACTTCAGTACATTTATGACTTCATTGCATACTTAGCTTGTTCAAAATATTGTTATCGTTACGCTCAATTTGCGATTGCATGCTTCATGACATTTTCGAGCCTGAACATTACTGGTTTCTAGGCTGTATTGTGCAAGAATAAAATACTGATTTCTTGCATCCGAGAAACTTTTATCAGATATGCCAATAAGCGACATGAATTGGCAAATATGAATGAATTACTATTAGATAAATGCTTGAATTGATGTTTTCACATATTGGTAGTATTCAGGAACAAAAACGGATAAGGCCATTGACTATGATGCCATGTCGGCAATATGCAAAAAAGAAAAAAAAAGAAAAAAACAAACAAACAAACGAGGACGTCATGATTGAGTAACCGAATTTTGTTTGAATGTCGAAAATCCTTGGTTATAGACGGCTAAATTTTATCTAAATGAAAGATATAGACTGTTTTATCTTCCCCGTATGGGCTCGCTTGGTCAGTTTCCGTTAATGTCAACGTAACGTCACTATGAGACAGTAAACTGCAGATGAATACTCTTCATTAACTATCGTTATTCAATATCCCAATATCAATCAGCAAATGTACATTTGTTACCATCATTATCGTCTTATTTGTCACCAAAGGTCATTTTGACATGAATTAAGGTGGCTCAATAATCAAACAATTCTTTGTCAGAGCATAACAATAATTCTGTTTATTTGACATTCATATCTGATGATTTATATTTGTAATTAAGATTGCATATTATCTTTCATTAGATTAACCAGTTGTCCTCTGAATATACATGTGTAAACCAATTCCGAGATCTGTCGCACAACAATGAATTTTGATAGATCAATACGTGATATAGGGATAATAATTCCCCATTGAAACCATTCTTGTGACTATTTTCACCATGATATAATCAAATATGTCTATTTCTTTATAGATAATGCTTTCAAAGAGTTAAATACGAAAAATGTAGTACATTTTGTGCACCCACCACCCAAAATGAAAATCTAAGAAAAAAATTACCCAGTACCCTTATTTTTCATCAAAGTGATAAGAAGTCTTTGTCAGAAGTTATTTTCTTTTTATATTTCTCAGCCACAAACTCTGTTCTTTAAACAATTTTTTTTAAGAAGTACATGTTTTCGTTCATCCTGATTCAAAATATTTGGTTTTCATAGTAACGATATAAGAGGGGGGATAGGGCTTTCAATTATGTTTTAAGAAGGGGGCGATTCTGAAATAAGTAACACAGAAGATGAAATTTCTCGATATGATTATATTTTAAAAGGCGTTATCAATGTAAAATAAGCGTTTCTTTTGTTCAAAGTACAACGACCGCCGGGTGTCGGAGATACGAAAATATGAATAAGAGAAACAGACAAAAAGTAAACTGAAGCGTTATTAAACATTTTGACGTTCAAGGTCAATGAGTGGACGTCACTAACCTCCCTCATTCTTGATAATGCGTTCACTTATATGTAAAATGGATATATCTTTGAACAAAGCAGGGTTAACCAGAAGTCTCTGACAAGACTGTAGCTCTCCTAGTTGTTTTGTTTTATTCACTCATTGCCAAGTGAATAAGATACATATACATAAATAACAATTTCCATTTTATTTTAAACCAAAGACCATAGCGAGCAGGCGCTCTAACAAATTATAAGTAGTACAACGAAATAACAAATCCATTAGACTGCATATAGAATATCACTCATATAATTTTTAACATCCGAGATAAAGGATTTCAAAAAATAATGTCATACCCATTTTCCAAGATTCAAGGTCAGGGGCTGCTAGCTCAAATGAACTATCAATGACACGATAAGACTGCAGATCCATTGTATTGCATAAACAACTAAGTTTCCATAATTGATAGCTTTAGAAGAGTCTAGAGCACAACTATAAACGAGAAAATGACCACATCCGTTTTTTAAGACCCTGGGGGTCTGGGGCTCAAACAAAATATCAGGTGCACAGCAAGACCACAGACCCATCATATTGTAAAAAGAATTAAAGTCTCCATCATCTATAGTGTAAGAGGAGTTGCGAGCACAAGATTCATAGAGTAATATGGGAGAAAATGATCACACCCATTTCCTAAAACCTTGAGGTCAGGGGCACAAACAAAATATCAGGCGCACAACTAGACTACAGAACTATCACATTGCAAAAAGAATTATGTCTCCATCATTTGTAATGTCAGAAGAGTTGCAAGCTCAAGAGTATGTGAGCTATATAGGCAAAAATGACCAGACCCATTTTCTAAGACTCTCGGGGTCAGGGGCTCAAACAAAATATCAGGTGCACAAGAAGACTACAGACCAATCATATTGCATATTAAAGACTTAAGTCTCCATCATTTATACAATGTAGTGTCAGAGGAGTTGCGAGCACAAGATACCACAGAGTTTTATAGGAGAAAATTACCACATCCTTTTTCTAAGACCCTGGGGGTCAGGGGCTCAAACAAAATATCAGGTGCACAACTAGACCACACAGCCATCATATTGCAAAAAGAATTTAGTCTTTATCATTTAAGTGTCTGAGGAGTTGCGAGCACAAGATTACATAGAGTTATATAGGGAAAATGAACACACCCTTTTTCTAAGACCCTGGGGGACAGGGGCTCAAACAAAATATCTGGTGCACAACTAGACCACAGCCCCATCATATTGCAAGAAGAATTTAGTCGCCATCATTTATAGTGTCAGAGGAGTTGTGAGCACAAGATTACGTAGAGTTATATAGGAGAAAATGACCACATCCATTTTCTAGGACCCTGGGGGTCAAGGGCTCAAACAAAATACCAGGTGCACAACTAGACCACAGACCAAGTGTAATGCAAAAAGAGTTACATTTCTATCCCTTATAGTTTCAGAGGAGTTGCGAGCACAAGAATTGTTTACGGACGGACGGACGGACAGACGCAGGACGACGGGGTATCGCAAAAGCTCAACTGGTCTATGACCAGTAGAGCTAAAAACTATTATCATATACTCTAATTCACATAACCGTTTATAAGCTTTCCCATTGGCCAAAACGCGGTCACGTGCAATGTGAATAATCGTCGTATTAAACTGCTTCCGGTCATACTGACGCGTTTCCTGTTTTGTGTATTAGAAGAAAATTGTAGTCTGCAGCAAACATGAGTGTTGCCGACATAACTGACCGTGATATTTTTCAGCATTTTTTGATAAAAATAAAATAAGAGATGAAGGGTCAAACATTTTCCTATCATGCAAAATCTTGAGTACATCTATCTGAGAAAAAAGTGAAAGTGACCAGTGTTATAGAAGCAAAACGGAAGTTACCATTTTCTCTTCAAAGTTTCATGTATATGATAAAACAGTTATAGCACAGATGATTCGGTCGATATGATGATTTATGGAGTGATAAAACCAATATCAACCTCGGCCTTCGGCCTCGGTCGATATTGGTTTTATCACGCAGCTACGTTAAGACACTCCTCAGAAATGACGTCTTCAAATATGGCGCGAAATGACGTCAACCTCAGATTTTGACGTTATCAACATTTTACTATCATACAAAATCTTGAGTACATCTATCTGAGAAAAAAGTGAAAGTGAGCAGTGTTATAGAAGCAAAACGGAAGTTACCATTTTCTCTTCAAATTTTCATGTATATGATAAAACAGTTATAGCACAGATGAATCGGTCGATATGATGATTTATGGAGTGATAAAACCAATATCAACCTCGGCCATCGGCCTCGGTCGATATTGGTTTTATCACGCAGCTACGTTAAGACACTCCTCAGAAATGACGTCTTCAAATATGGCGCGAAATGACGTCAACCTCAGATTTTGACGTCATCAACGCGGAGTCTATTGTCGTTTGCAAATTTTGATACTCTTTATTGTCATTTATCATCGAGTTAGATCTTTATACATGGTTGAATTTTTTGCTGAATATGTTATATTTTTTATCTATAGTAAAAATACTTGAATGGCATAACGTACTATACAAATATTTGATGAAAATGCTTGCCTAGCAACCACGTTCGGATGTTACTCAAAGTCTTATGAGGCTTTATGGATTCTTTTTTAAAATAAAGATGATTCGTTTTTTAAACTGACGTTAAACTAACTGAGGATACAGCCTTTCAATCTAAACAAAGTGAAAGCAAGGAAATAATAATGATAAGATCATAATAAATTCTCTATAAAGGCCAAATTTAAAGAGGGGAAGGAAAATAATACCGACGACAGATTTAAAAAAAGGCTTAAAAATATTAAAATGCGGTGATGTTGGGCTATTCTTGAAGTTACTAAGTAAGGTGGCGTGCGTAACATTCAGATTGGACTTTGTCAATTATGAATAATTGAACGGCATGCATTTTCTTCGTGGTATTCTTTTAAATTTTAATTACAATTTTAAAAAATGATATAGAATTTTCACGTCTCCCTGTTCTTTTTTTTTTTCTCTCTCTTAGACTACGTAAATTGAATATCACAAGCTAAACTAAAAATTATTATTTATATGTTAGTAACGAAATGTTACAGAATTAAATCTTCTCTTTCCTAATATATATTATTTTATCTGTACTGTACAAAGCTCTTTTAATAAGTATACAAGCATATTCGATATACGGAAACAATGCCTATTTATATCACGGTGCCTCTCACTGAGTCAACAATTAAAAAAAGCAAAAAACTTCCTAAAAATTTTGAAAAATAAAATGTACCTACGGTGAGGACTGAACTCGCGATCATGGAATTTGCAGTCCTGCGTCATCACCATTACGCCACCGCACCATTACGTCAAAGGATGAAATTGTACAATATATTTCACTGATTGCTTAAGATTTAATCTTTTCACTTTTTTGTTAAAAATACGATGAAATTTTCCTCAACTAAACAACATAGTATTTATTTCATCTTCTCAGGTAAATATTTGTGTTTAAAGGCCACAAAACTGTGAGAACGAAATCGGCGAAGTCGACCTTGACTGTTATAAACTACGAGTTGCTTCCCTTCGCTAGTCACATATACGTTTGAAAAATATATCGTTGTAAGGTGATGGTATAAAATTGCATCGCGCAGGCTGAAATTACAATAGTATGTGTTGGGGTCGCGTTAACCTAGTGCGATAGATGGTTGTCCTCCATGATCTAAGTAGGCACTTTGTCGATTCTGTCTATGACTATTTAAAATGTATGACAATACTGGGAGTTTAGTGCTGTTCTAGTCATTTTTTTATATAAAAATCGTCTTTTATTCCAAGAATATAAAAAAGAAGAAACTTGCGCACTTTAACTCATAAATGGCAATGCCTACAAGATATTTTGGTAGTAAGCTAGGACTGTTATTGCAGGAATGGCGTTTCGCCAGCTCGTTTCATACAATTCATTGTTTGCCTGTTATAAGTAGCTGTCACGTGACTTGTGATGTGGCACATGACATCACTATTGGCTGAATATGTAGTACAAGTTTAGTGTTTGACACTGATACCAAATACATAAAGATATTTTATTAGAGGATGTCCTTTTTTCATTATTGAAAATGTCTTTTAAAATGTCACGAATATTGCAACGTAAAAACGAGGAGTGCCTTAGCGTAGCTGCGCACTCCATAAATCATCATATCGACCTAATCACTGTGCAATAATTGTATAAAATTCACTCGCTCAAAGTTTTTAGATAGGGAAACTTTATTCGATAACTTCTCGCTGCAAGGTACGAAAGTTGACAATATTGAAGAAAAAATCATTGAACAAATTTTTTTAGAGAAACTAAACTTAAAATATCTTATCTATGATATCGCTCAAATCTCCGAGAAATATTCTGTCTGATCATCGACTAACATTTACTTTCTTCATTTGCTCCCAAGCAACAAGCGGTTGAATTTCTGATGTTGCAGTTATAAAAGCAATACGTTCACGGCAGTAGCCAGGGTGTCTAGTTTACGGGATATTTTATATATATAGATTTAACGATACATTTGACTATATATTCATTACACTCAGATGAAGATGATAGTTTTCTGGTTCCAACGATGCCACACTTGTCGAAATCCGTCAAGAAACAAGTGAATTAGAGGAGTTTGAAGACCGAAACCGCACTCGGTACTCTTCGAACCAGTATTGACGCCGGGAATATGAGGTCAAACGAATTTTGAGGCTCCTTATGTCGGTTTTTACGTCAAACCAATTGCGTTTAACGTTTAGCATAGTACGTTGCACTGAACCTTGCCGGAACAATTCAAACCCACATGTAATTATCAAGGGTTTCAAATGACGGTCATACCAGATTACTTGACATTTGAAACTGTTTTGCACCCGCCCCTTCCTTTGATTCTAAGAATGTAAAACAACGCTGTCAAAAATACGTAACGATGTTTGTAATCTGACTGAAAATACATTATTAAAAATTTTGTGACATTTAAATACAAAATAAAGAACATAGCTTTGTGCTTGAAATACGAATGAGTTTGTTTGAACACACAGTTTCTTTTTCTGCTAGTATATTTCAAATTACAGGATTAATTTAATGAGCGGATAGTCATACTCAGTGCTCTCCACATTCACACTCATTTCCCCATATAATGTATTTTTATCAAGAAGCATCATATATCCCACCCATCCTGCCACGTCTTCCGGTACATTTGTGGACATAATTACTTTCTCTCTTTGGTCATATTACATAATTTAGATTAAGGATCACTGACAAGGGTTAAGTACCCGAAACGTGTATGTCTTGGCCATGCTTCATATCTATCTGTTCTTAAATGATGCTATTGAATTTGAAGACGTTTAACATTAGATTAGTTTCCATGGTGTTTTTCTTTATTTTGATTACAATTAAAGCATGATTTATTGTAGACAAATTTCACGGGCAGGAACACGTTACGTCGCCTTACAGTACCGTTGTCAGAAGTATTTAAAGTTCTGCACTTTAAACCGTCCGTTGACATTATCCAACAGGTGAGGATATGTTGGAAACCATCCGTTGTCATGAAAATTATCGACAAAATTTCAGTAAAATCACAAATAAATCTTTAGGTAACCGGTGATTTCTTTTAAAAAGCCAACAGGGGGTAGCCACACGCTTCAGTAAAACATTATTACCATGAAATGAATAAAACTCCTTTTATGTTATGAGGAGATCTAATTGGCGATGACCTACTGTCAGCAACGAAAACGGAAATTTGAACAGGAAAACTATCCTGTCTCTTAATTATTTGATTTTATATACCAATTTTATGTAGAAAATTGTCGACAACATTATACAAACAATATATGTGAATGACCGTCTTTTACATTGTATATTTATTGTGTACTTTGATTATTTGATAAAGAATGTCCGTTGTTATGACAAGACAAGAAGATATGGTCCGTTGTCATGACTCTTAACGGTATTTGGGCATGAATGGGGAATTGAATCTTTATTTCGAATCTAAGGCTGAACAATTAGATAAGCTTAGTTAATTCTTAAAGTATTCAGCTCTCTTTTTTTTGTAATGCTGTAAAGGAGGATATCATATAATTTTCAGGTTACGTGATCATAGAACGTATAGAATAGATTTAAAATTGAAAATTTGATTCATGAATTTGAAGAGGTGTAGGATGAGTTCATGAATTTATACATTGATCAATTAAACAAATTGATAAAGGGACTTTGAAGTCATATATAGCGTTAAAAACAAAGACATCAAATATCGGTCACTGAAGACATTTTGATAGCCTCAGCCTTTATCACGTAATTGTTCCGAACGTTCATAACATGAAATCGCTCTTTGATCTAGAATTTTCGCTTGCTTTTTTTCCAGAAACAATAAGATTCTTAACTACAGATGGGTTATTAGGCACCGTTTTATCGATGGGACAAAATGATATCAAATGCACAAAAACGAATATAAACGTACAAAGTAATAAAATACTTGTAATAAATGGCCATTATAATTTTGCCCATAGTAGCTCCCTATAACTGCTATACACTTACTGGAGAACCCCCCCCCCCCCCCGGAGAAAAAAAAACAACTTTATTGGAGTCTTTGAAGTCCCCTTAAAGCGGATTTCCCTCGCCTACCATTAATGGTTTGGATTTTCTCTTTGAAACATTAAATTTATAATTTTGCATTCAATAGAGATCTTCGATTGGGGGTATGATATAGACCTTACATGTATAACTCAGGTGATGATGAAAATTGTAGTATATATGTTATATATACATTTGTGTGTGTCTGTATGTAAGTTCGTGTGTGTTTTTTTATGTCAGCGTCGATATCGGTGTCTCCGTCTGCCTGAGAGTGAATTCTTTTGTCTGCATTTGTTAGCATGTGTGTCTGTATGTGAGTGAATGCATCTGTCTGTGTCTTTTGTATGTGTGTCTGTCTATATACTAGTACATGCCTGTCTGTCCGTTTGTTTTTTTGAATGTCTATGTATAACCTGTGTCTGTCAGTCTGTCGTTTTGCGCATGTCTGTGTATGTCTTTCAGGATGTTCATGTCTGTGTTTTGATCAGTGTCTGTCTTTGAGTCTGTCTGTGTGAATCTCTTTTTGTTTCTCCCTGTGTCTGTTATTCTGTGAGTGCTTGACTATGTGTGTCTATCTGCTTGACTTGATGAAAGGTTTTTGTCAAGAAAGAGATATTGGCCTAGTCTGATTTTCTGTCTGTCTTGCATGCTGTGATAAATTGTGGATTTACTGAAATCAAAGTCAATACATGTTTTTGTTTGTGTGTGTGTGTGAGTACATCTGTGTATGTCTGTCTACTTGTATATCCGTCTTCCTATGCAAATCTTTCTGTATGAGTGTGTCTGTTGATGAATGTGTTGTCTGTATATATGTATTTGTCTGAATATATATGAATTGTCTAAAACCCCATATATGTGTGAGTGTCTACCCCCCCCCCCCCCTCCCAGAAACCTCATACATATTCTACAAAAGAAAAAAATAGGATTAGAGTCAAGTGTCCGGGAAGAGTATATCCTGCTCTGTTGAAGTTTTGTGATTTTTCTATTACAGCACACCATCTGTCTCCCGCCAGTCTGTAAACTTTTCAAAATGTCGCGTTCCTTCTGCAGAACCGATGATGAAAATCAAATTATGAATTCAACTTTTCAAGAGTGATAGAGACTATTGGTGGGTAAAGAGGAGACATGGGTGCAATATATATATATGTGTAAGTAAAGACCATTGGAGCATTTTTCATTTACTTTGCAATATTGGAAGCCAGACAGGGGGAAAATGGTTATATAACATTTCTTCTCTATGGGGAAAATCCATGCTAAATACATGTATGAGGAAAAGTCTAATATATAGCGGAATATCTCCTAGGGGAAGAAACCTCTTATATAGCAAATTTTCCTAAGCTACTGCATTACACCGGTTTATAATACACTTATCAAGTAAGATACTGTATGCATTCAAATTTTCGCCTCCATTTATATTTTACCCTTTTCATCCATAGCCCAGAAGATGAATTTAAGACGGGACGAATAAAATTTAACGTTAATGATATCTTAACAAAACGGATGATTCGGCGAATTCAATTCTGGGCAAATCAGTCTCCATTCTAAATTGGTTGAAAATTAAATTGTGCGTATTGTTTGATAAATTTTAATGATTAGTACAGGTTACATAGTATCATTCCATCCATTAAAATAAAAAAGCAGACAACGGACATCTGACAACGGACAGAACTTTCGCAACATGGATTGACAACGGACTAATTTTAGAAAAGTCCAAAAAAAGTGGTCCAAAATTGAACTCGTCATCATGACACTACCAGAGGAGCATTATATAGACTTGATATTTATTATTAGTATATTTCTGGAATAAGATAACCTGAATATTCAAAGATTTCAAGAAAAAGGAGGAATAACACATGTGCAGGACGTGGTGATCAAAGAACGCCAACTCGATCTCCTCTTTTCAAACTGTATATCAGTACCAGAAAAGCATATAAACCAATAGCTTAGTGTTATGACTACCCCCCATTGAATTCTCCAGTGTATTACTTCTAAAATTTCAACGTTTATTAGAAAATCATACTTTCCACACATGCTAATTGTCACGACAACGGATGGTTTCCTTCATATCCTCACCTGTGGCATAATGTCAACGGACGGTTTTAAGTGCAGAACTTTGAATACCTCTGACAACGGTACTGTAAGGCGACGTAACGTGTTCCTGCCCGTGAATTTATATAAAATCAAAGACAAACGAGAAAGAAACTTCTTATTATTTTCTAAATTGCGAAAGTCAACAATTTCTAATTTATTTTCTTACCTGTATTTCTACCTTTAGTGACGGTCTTGGGTAAGCACAAGGAATGTGAATTTGTATTTCCATGTCAAAGCCCCATACACCGATTATGTTATACATGTACCTATCCAGATCCAAAAGCCCCTGGGGCGTCATTTCTACCAAATTGTAAGGTATTTCTTTATTTGCGCTGATTCTAAATGTAGTGTGAATTTTTTTTGTATTCAAATCTGAAAAGACACAAAAAATTGATTATTTATAGAAAAGGTCAAAGGCCGAAGTGTTATATCTATCACCTTTGTAAACATCAATCTAATAGTGTTTTATATCATGTTACACTTATTTTTAATAAACTTATACTTAAATTTATAGCATCATTTAATCATTCCATTCAAATCACAAGTCTGATGAATCCATTTATTAGTGCATAGAAAACACGATCAGTCTTACTAACTGAGCTATCGAGGACTACAAATATTGATGAATTACATACTTTTATATCCATCTGTTTAAAAATTCTTCAGTGAATAAGGCGACAGCAAAGCATCACCCATGAATGAAGAAAGAAGGGGATATCCAACAACACTCGGTATTAGCACCCACGGCAAACCTCAAAAACATCGCATACAAAAACACAGAGCAGACACACACACAGATGCAAAAAGAACAAGGTACATCAACTCACACCATTGAAACATGTAACTTAAAAGACTACACATAAACCAACTAGAACAATTGGCAATAGGTACCGACGGCCACATAAATAGCAGATGATGTAGTTATCCGAATTACGTGCACACGACCCTCCCACTTTTCCGATTAGCGAAAGGTATAGAAGAACGCACAATTGTGGTGTAAAATAACCTCCTCCTGCAAGAAGAACATCCATGCTCTGTCGGTTGTAGCGAGCTAATGCATTTGATCATCCGAGGAGCCTCACTGATATTTAAAAAAGACAGATAATCTGAAACTTGTCTTCTTTAAAATGGTCTGGACAGGGTCCGCCATGGAGTCCTTTCGTCACAGTCAGTCAGATTTAACTTTTAAGACTGCCTTGGTACAAGGCTGTAGATTTCCAGTCAAGTTCCTAGCCAACTGTCCGTTTGTTGATATATCCACGGTATAAAAGGCGTTTGATGATTCCATTACAATTTCGATGGTAATTCTGTCTACCTTTGATCCTTCTTATTTTGTAAATTATTTTATCAGGAAATGCAGGTTGTGAAATAGCAAAAGTAATATACTATGTTGCTTGTATGGGTCCGAAATTCAAAATAAGTTGACAATAATTTTTCGTAATTTCCAGAAAGTCTTCATTAGTTTCTACTTTGAAAGTTTAAGCATGACGGATGAGCTGTGAAATATAGATACCGTATGAAGGTAATCTAGGAGCATTACCGTCATGCCAGGAAACTTTCTTTTCTCATATACGCTTGTATGAATCTCTCCATCAACAATATCGATATTTAGGTCTACAATGGTGTTTCTGTGTTTGCCTTGTTTAGCGCAAATTCTTGTGGATATATAACATTTATAGTTTAAAAAAAACAGGATTGTCGATAGTAATAATACCATCCAGGTACCTAAAAATACCAATGAAATATATCAAATCATCCTTTTTCGTAGTTTTTGGAGATTTTGAATACATTCTTTTTCATACGTGTATAGAAATAAATCTACAACCAGATGCGCACTAGTACCCGTAGTAATACCTATAACCTCCCTGTAAAGGATACGTTTTTGTTCATTGTTAACTTTATCCATTTATTCTACATGTAATATCTGCATCAAGTATTAAAGTTATGCGTCTGATGCAATTTCGGCAAGTCTATGCAAGAATATGGGCAAAAAGGGAAGATAAACGGTATGATACTATTTCTGGATAATGTTAATTGGACTGTTGCTTAGAGGAAACACGTGGTTAAATACTGTGAACCTGTCATGAACAGGACTGGTGTAAACTTCTTTTGATCTATTAAAAATTAAGGGGATGTGATTGACATAATGAAATCAAGAAATTTTCAAGCAAATAGGATTTCTTAATACGACTTTTCTAATGTGTACACTACATTTCCTCACCACAAAAAAAAAAATGATCGATTTTCCAAAATCAGTAAATGGTGTTTTGATCGAGAGGGGGAAACTTATATTTGTATATCTGAATCAAAGGGTTTCTTTTCCGCCACAGAATGCAAATCATACAAATCATGGACATGTTGTGACCTGTGCATTGCCTTGTCCTTCCTTTTAGACAGCATTTGTGTAAGATTTGGTGCGAAACTCTACAACCAGGTTGTAAGAATTCCTATGGGTACTAAATGTGCTTCTCTTGTTGCAGATTTATTTTCTATTTTATCCTGATTTTGTATGTTGCATATTTATTTTCTGTTTTATCCTGATTTTGTATGCCTTCGGTTTCTGATTTCCCGCATTATCGATTTTGTGCTGTATAAATGGATATGGTCTTCATCCATATTTGTTATTTATTTTCAAAGAAAACATGATGATGTGAAATGTTTCATTGCTATTTCTGTCAGTCGGACTCCTCGGGTGATTACATACATGAGCTCGCTACAGCCGGCAGATTACGGACTGTATTACGCATGCCCTCTTTTTATATCCATTTACATATTCATCTATGTTTCTGGGGCCTCTAAGTTTCGCGATCTTGTTTGTGTGAGGTCATCTTACAGTGAGGAGGTTGTTTTACACCAAAATTGTACGTTCTTCGAGACCTCTGGGTAATTGGAGAAGTGAGAGGGTTGTGCGCACGTAATCCAGGATAACCACATCATTTGCTACTTGCGTGACAAATGGCCGTCCAAAGTCGGCACTGGTTGCCCATTGGTCTCGTCGGTTTATGTGTAGTTTTTTTGTGTTTGATGTTTACATGTCGTGTGTCTCTTTTCCGTCTCTAACTGTACTCGTCTTTTGTGTTTTACATCGGGTGTTTTGCTGTTGATGCTGCAACGGGGTCTTGTTGGAGATCTCCTCCCTTCTTTCTAGGTACCTGGATGTTATATTTTCTATCGACAATCCTGTTTTTGAAAGGTATAAAAATATAATTTATCCACCAGAATTGATTCTAAACAAGGCAAACGTTACAAACACAGAAACACCAATTTTGGACCTTAATATCAAATTGTTAATGGAGAGATTCATACAAGTGTCTATGACAAAAGAGATAATTTTGGATTCACCATAGTAAATATCCCCTGGCTAGACGGTGATGTTCATAGATTACCATCCTCAGTAGGGCGGCCAAGAGCGATTTGCACGTGCGGTGATAAACAGGAAAATGTGAGTCCGCAAACCGGCGACGCACTCTTTCTCGTCGAACGAAAAAAAAAAATCCGGATTTTCATCACTTTGGTTCCTGTTTTATCCTGATTTTGTATGCCTTCGGTTTCTGATTTTCTGAATTATCGATTGTGTGTTGTATAAAGGGATATGGTCATTATCCATATTTGCCATTTGAAACAGTCATTTCTCGTAATGTTTACTTTTTCACACGACAATATATCAATTTCTTTGATGAAAAAGACTAGATTTAAAAGATAAATTAGTGTTGATGAGAGACAATTGAATTTTTCATGGAGAAAACCATCATTAAACTTGGCTCGGTTTTCCCGGGAAAAATGATCAAATTTCTGGAAACTACGAATTAGGTACAAAAAAATGGCCCCTCGCAGATTCGGATGATTTTCTTAAAGTGAAATTACCATCGGCATCTTTGACATATAAAAAAATTGAAAAATGTGTTTTTCCATATTTTGAAGAAAGCGACCTCCGAAAACAGCTGATCTCGCACCCTGCCCGACATGCGCATACTAGCATAAATCACTTATACATGTCAAGGCATGTGTTGTTTACATGTGGATGTTTTTCTTCATTTCATAGATAAAAGTAATATTACTGTAAGAAAAAAGTGTGATAAATTTACAAAGAGAATAAGTATTTATAGAAGAATGTCAAATATACGATTTGAAAAGGATTTCTAACATATTTGATTCAACGATGTGTAGAGCTCTGTGCTGTGATAACGCTGATGTCATAAGTAACCGCCGTGACGCACTTGTGTACATTACATCATGAAATGTTTGTTAACACCACTGTACTGTTCAGTATCGGGATTTTCACTTTGTAATGTGAAATTAAAGGAAATCTTATTTATTTAGTCATTGATCATTCAACCAAACAACGAGAGAATACAGCAGTAGCCAGTATGTACACATGTAGCTTGTTCAAATACAGGTCTCTCTCTCTCTCTCTCTCTCTCTCTCTCTCTCTCTCTCTCTCTCTCTCTCTCTCCGTAGGTCTG
>VSWD01000009.1:53905908-54017297 GCA_033119305.1 Pinctada imbricata | reverse complement strand
GTTTCCGTTACAACTTTTGTTCATAAATCTTATGGCAACACAACGTCGTGACGGCGTCATGTGACGGCGTCATGTGACGACGTCATTGACGTCGCTCAATACGCTATACCATGCCTCAAACGATTCCACATGTTTTCGACAATTTTTATAATATTTGAAAAAAGAAAACAGTTTTAGAAACTGCAGACATCAGTTATTCAACATACAAAATTTCATTCAAAAGTACGACAGGGCCGAATTCCATGGTTACCGAACCTACTCCTTTAATAATGATTTGTATTTTCTAATGAATGGTTAAAAATTATACAAAACGTGGAAGAAATTCTTTGCAAAGTGTTGTACTGTAGAGCTACAAGTGCAAAATGGTGCTTCTTTTGTGATCAGAGGAAATGAAAAAAAAAACTAAAAATGTGTTTTTCCGATTTTTTCTGTATTCATGACATCTTTTTATGACAGGTGGAAAATCTTATGGCCGTGGAAGGATCGTAAGTTCGTCAGTCAGTTTCATCAAATAGACGATACCAATGATGTACTTTTTATCTGTTCAAGAAATCTTTAATCTTATAGAAAATAACCACGGTCAATATCAATTAGACGTATGTCACCGCACGATATCATTATAATCAGCTTTTTCATGGGACTAACTTTCGGACGAAAAAGTGCCTAGTAATGGCGACGCTAGCTCGTCCGCATATTCATGCGCAAGCCTTAGCAACGGTTGCCGCACGTGCAAATTGCTCTTGGCCGCCCTACTATCCTATGTGAGAGCATATACTGATATTGTCATAGTAGAAATTTACAAATTACCAAGATACTTTTTAGGAAACTGTTTAGCTTTCATAAACTATAAAAGACTTTCTAGAAATTTTACAAAAATTATTGACAACTTCTTTTGAAATTCGGACCTATTCAAGCAACATACTATATTTCCTTGTGTATTTCACCACCTGCATTTTATGGTGACATAATTAACAAAAGAAGAAGGATCAAAGATAGACAACATAACCATCGAAAATGCGTCAGAATCATCAAACTCCTTTTATACCGTGGATATTATCCTAATGTCACCAGATGGACACTAGGCTTGATACTTGACCAATCTACAGTCTTGTACCAGCGCATTCTTAAAACTTGCACTCTGACTAACTGTGACGACGGGACTCCATGACGGGCCCTGTACAAACCTCTTTAGAGAATACAAGGCCCCGACCACCTATTCTCTCTGAATGTCAGACTCCTCGGGTGATTATATACATGAGCTCGCTACAGCCGGCAGAGCAAGGATTGCACTACGTACGCCCTCTTTTTATATTGATTTACATATTCATCTGTGTTTTTTGGGACCTTGCGTTTTGCGCTCTTATTTGTGTGCGGTCAACTGACAGTGAGGAGATTGTTTTACACCACAATTGTACGTTCTGCGAGACCTCTGGGTGATCGGAAAAGTGGTAGGGTTGTGCGCACGTAATCCAGGATAACAATACCTTCTGCTATTTTCGTGGTAGATCGCCGTCGGCATCGGTTGCCCATTGGTCTTGTTGGTTTATGTGTAGTCCTTTCTGTTTGATGTTTCTGTGTTGTGTGTTGACGTTCCTTGTCCCTTTGCATCTATTTCTGTGTCTTCTCTGTGTTATTGCATTGGGTGTTATGGGGTTTTGCTGTGGGTGCTGCAGCCTTGAGTTTTTGGAGATCCCCCCCCTTAGTTTTAGACCCAATATCAATAAAGTGCTACCCTCTCTGTGCACAAGATTTGAGTCTGTACCAGTGAAGTGACCAGAGACCTTTCCTGCTTCCAAGGATATTGAGTCGTTTCTCAAGCTAATAAAGCAGCTAACAACTACACATTTACACGTAAAAAGTATTAATTCGACAGTCTCTGAATTGATTAGGCATAGATTCAACACAAGGGAATCCCATTTATGCTTTTATGCTCGCACTAAATTTTCTGCATTAGAATTGATTGAAAATCACAAGTTTTGGCCTTGAACCTTCTAAATCAGACTCCAAGCAGTTAATTCCCCGTGTTTTGATGTTTTGAAGTGTATTCATTACTTCTTTTCCTGTTCTGTTGCATGAGAAAGTTTTGTTTCGGTCCTTTGTCAATTTGATATCATATTTATTATTCAACAGCTTGTCATTTCATCCTAAAACAACATCAAAATGGAAGGAGGTTAACATCTTAGCACCATCCCTCCAAGGTTATTCTGTTAATTGATTTTACTTAATTTTGCCAATGAATCATTCCTACAGGAAATCTTGAGCCACGCACTCTCTGCAATGTATTTGCAATAATTCAAATTCAAAAATAAAAGCAGAGGGCTCTAATAGAATTAATTTTCGCTGTTTCTTAGAATAATTTAGAAACATCAGTGATGAGGATTGTACCATATGAAACCGTTGTCAGTTGCGTAAAAAATTTGGTTTGAATTTTTTTTTCAGGCAAAGATTTGAAACACTTCCGTATTATTATAATTACTTTACTGGTTTCGTATTCCAAAACTGCGCAAACCGCCTTACCAACAACGCTTTATAGCTTGATCGTCTAAAGGTTCCACTTAAAATATACCGATTGTTTTACTAGAACTATTTCAGAACTCAAATCGGGTCTTCTTAAGTACAATTTTCTCTAGAGGCGGTATCAACCAGATCTGGATATTGAAAATTAAGAAAAAAAAACTTTCAGAAAACTTGAATGTGGCATGTCTCAAAGTGTATTTTCTATCAAATTTTTCGATCATTAGACTTTTTACACCATTTTCCTGATTACCTTAGACGATAATTCCGTGCGAACAAGAGGTGAAAGGAACAATTTAGATTTCATGTTATCTTTTGGCGAAAAGTGTCACCTGACGTCTTCAATATATGACACACGTGACGACAAAATTTGAAAATTATAAATTTCCCTTTTTTTTCTACTTATGGTGTATTCATATCGCAATTATATCATATGAACATAGATGGCAAGGAGGCTAACATAATATCTATCTATCTACTAACCTTAAATATTCTCCTACATTTCGAAAAGAGAATGATACAATAAAAATGTGTAATATGTAGGAGAATATTTAAGGTTAGTATCATGCGAAACTTCGAATTTAACAAATTTACCTGATACGACTTTTTTTCTGCATGGCCTTTGCAATGGGTGTTGCTTGCAAACAGGATATTATTCATCTCCCCGGTCACCTGATCTTATTTCCATTGAGTATTTACCTTTATATCATGCAGAATATTTAATTTGATTGTATTAGTAATATCAATCTCCATAGAAGGTTAAGGAGAGTCCAAATATGAACAGCTGTTTCATTATCTCTATCTCTTTGTTCAGCTTTTCTTTTGCCCGAGAGAAATCTCTAATTTTTTTTCAAAAGTCGTAAGCTTTCGGATTGTGATTTTTTTGATTCTGGGTTTGACTTTTGTATTTGTTTTTCTTCACTTATATACGATGAAAGCTGAAAATTAAATATCCATGAGGACAAAAATCAAATTTCAACACTAAACGTCCGAGTTTCTTCCAACGAATTGATTTGATATGACAGCTGTTTATCAAGACTTTTAAGATCAAATCTATACTTTATCTAACGAAAACCGATCATCGTCTGAATATTAATGCATAAAGTCTTTTTATTATTCTTAACTAAAATACGATGTGACAGCTGTTTATCAAAGAACTTTAAGATCAAATCTATACTTTATCTAACGAAAACTGATCATCGTCTGAATATTATTGCTTAAATCTAGACATCACTTTTCTTTAATTTTGTGTAGTTGAAAGATTTCGTGGTTCGTTTTCTCTTAGTGGAAGCTTAGATCTTTATACGCAACTTGTATGTCTTTTTGCATTGGGTGTTTTGGGGTTTTGCTGTGGCTACTACAACCCGGTGTTGTTGGAAATCCCCTCATTTGTTTTGTATCAGGCTTTCTGTCAAATTGTCTATATTGATATATATGTTCTGTAGTACAAATTCATAACTTTTACCGTTTTCCGAATAGTGGGTCCTGTTTCATTATATCCCACCCATCCTGCTTCGTCTTTCTGGATCTTTCGGACCTAACTTCGTAACAGTCGTTATCCATATAACATTGTTTGGAATACGGATCGCTGACGAGGGTTAAATACCAAAAACATGCATACCTGGACAATACTGCAAATTTATCTATTCTTAAATAATGTTATGATTTTAAAGACGTGTTATCTTTATATGAAAATATTATTTTGTTAGTATCTCACAAAAAAGGATTACAGTCTTATCATATTCCATCACAGAACCGGTAGAGAAATAAAAAATAAAAAATGTGTTTACTTACAATAGGGATCCATTAATTTTTCCTCTGATTTGGCAATTTTATTCTCACAATACCAATGTCCATAATCATTATACTGCAAAGAGTTTATCCTCATAATTGTGCTACTTGAATTCCACTTAGTTATTATGTAAGCGTTACTTGCACATAGACTACCACCTTCGAATTCACTGGTTGAGCAAATTCTTCTAATGTCACCAAACTCATCCTTGTGCCAGAAAGTAACGAAAACGTCCTCGCCATTTTTATTCACACATGTTATTTCACAAAGCTTGCCAATCTTTTGTCTGTTGCACAATTTAATATCAATTTGTGCTCCATCATCTGAAAAAAAAAATACTTTAGTAGTAAAAATTTATAACTTGATACCTGAGTTAATTTACTCCATTGTATTGCCATTCATTTGAAATAGTCTTTTGCTTGCCAAACTGAATTCTTTCGGGATCGTGTGCTTTCCCAAAACATCTCTGTTACTCTAAAATTCTTAATGATTTAAATCATGTCATTTGACAAAAAGGTATTCACAGATCAAGCACTTCCGATCGCAATAAAAAGGAAGTCTCATAAAATTGGCCCTAAATTTTTGCGAAAAATAATTTCATGAAAATTATGATTTAGCACCTCTCATATTTATCTTAATACCTGCCAAAATATAAAGTAAATATTTTCTATTGTCAAAACGTCACGTGCGTTAATTATGACGTCACACTTTGACGTCATTTGCTATACATGACGGAAAATGAAGGACACCCGCCATATTATTGGCATAAATCTTTAAGATAAGTATAGGCGCCAACCCTCACCAAACATAATACATTTTAGAATTAGAAAGATATATTGCAAATTTAACTTTTTATATGGTAATTATTTTGGTTGGGGGCTGGCGCCCTACTTATTTTGAAAAAAAAAAATTGACAAGAATTATGCCAAATTTTTCTTCATTTTACGGCTTTAAGACATCATTGATACGAAATACAATTGAAATCTAAAACCATCCAAACTTAGGGCCAATTTTCCATGTTACCGAACCTGCTCCTTTTCGCTGAATTTGTGTATTATTTGTACATTTACAAATTACGAAGAAACTTTTAGGACAAGGTTTTCGCTTTCACAAACTAGTAAAAACTTTCTGGAATTTTTACAAAAATTATTGTCAACTTCTTCTGAAATTCGGACCAATACAGGCAACAGTATATATTACTTTGGCTGTTTTACAACCTGCATTTTATGGTGACATTAACAAAATAAGATGGATCAAAGATAGACAGCATCACTATCGAAAATGCGTCAGAATCATCAAACGCCTTTTATATCGTGGATATGATCCTAATGTCACCAGATAGACACTAGGCTTGATACTGGACTAATATACAGTCTTGTACAATCGCATTCTTAAAACTTGCACTCTGACCGACTGTGACAACGGGACTCCATGATGGGCCCTGTCCAAACCTCTTTAGAGAAGACAGGGCCTCGACCATCTGTCCTCTCTGAATGTCAGTCGGACTCCTCGGGTGATAACATACATGAGCTTGCGGCGGCAGAGCACGGATTGTATTACATACGCCCTTCTTTTGATATCCATTTACATTGCTTGGGCCCCTGCGTTTTGCGGTCTTGTTTGTGTATGGTCATCTGACAGTGAGGAGGCTGTTTTACAACACAATTGTACGTTCTTCGAGACCTCTGGGTAATCGGGAAAGTTGTAGGGTTGTGCGCACGTAATCCGGGATAATAATACTGTCTGCTATTTCGGTGGCAGATGACCGTCCTAAGTCGGCACCGATTGCCCATTGGTCTCGGTGGTTTATGTGTAGTCCTTTGTGTTTGATGTTGCTGTCTTGTGCATTGACGTTCCTTGTCCCGTATGCGTCTCTTTCTGTGCTTGTCTGCTTCGTGTTTTTGCATTGAGTGTTTTGGGGTTTTGCTGTGGGTGCTACAACCTGGTGTTGTTGGAGATCCCCTCCTTTGTTTTAAACAAAAATTTTGTGCATATCCTTGTCGTATTCGAACAAAATAATCTTTATCCTGTTTAACTTGCAAAGCTTTCGATCTTCTAAACATCTCAAATATTATACGCGATCATCGTGTACAAAGAACTATTCCTCAATATTTTTGACAATTTAAAAACCTCCTTTTATTTGTTACAAGTGAAAGTAACCTATTCGAAATTTCGTTTTTTAAGTTCAATAAAGTAACATCAGATCCTACAATACTTGAATCAAGCCCTGCTTCTTTAGAATCGGCAACGTCTGAATATCTATATAAACCATCCGATCATATTGTTACAGGTGACTTTTCAATTATCCAGGACGGGCAGCTCTTCGAAGACTTCTAAAAATAGGACCTAAATATCGAATCCCATCCAACATAGATTTTATTAAATGTCGCGAAGTACTTATGACAAATATGGATTATGACCATCTTCCATTATACAGCACAAAATCGATAATTCAAAAATTCAGAAACCGAAGGCATACAAAATCCGGATAAAACTCGAACCAAAGCAAACAAACAAAAAGTTCCACCACATGAAAAGAAGCGAACCCCCGATATGGGAGTGAGACCAGGTGCCCAGGAAGAGTAATCATCTCCTGCTTGCATGCAACACCCGCCGCTTCAATTCTGTAGAACTGTCACATCCGATTCCTTCCATTTCGGAAGACATAGAGTACAATCTTTGGTTGGATGGTTCAAATGGTCTATGACAGAATATTATCCACCATTCTGGAGAGTTCCCAATAACGACCGTAGAACTTCCTCAGTGACGATGTCAGTCGGTCACAAACATATCCTTGACTGAGAAGCTTATCTGAAAGACGCCTAGCTCAAGAACAAAATCCGTATATTTGGTACTTGCTCTGGCATAGTATATCAACTGAGATATGATCACGCCATAAGCAGGCGATGAAGGGATGTTGCTACTCAGAAAAGGAAAGTTTGTAATGCTGAAATTGAAGTCGTCACATTTGGCATAGAGTGAGGTGTTCAAGTGAGCATCAGTGTCGTAGGACAACATTATGTCCAAATAGGATGCTGAATCATTTGTCTCTGTAGTTTCTTTGACTTCAAGCTCAGAAGGATAGATACTGCTCAAGTAATCCGCGAATTTTGGATTATTGATGGACAACACATCGTCTATGTATCTGTAAGTGAAGTTGAAGTCAGAAGCTAAGTATCTTTTCTCTTCAGAGACCAAAGATTGAATGAATTCAGCTTTTTACGAGTAAAGGACAATGTCGGCAAGGAGTGGGGCACAATTGTTCCCCATTGGAATTCCGACAATTTGCTGGAAGACCTTTCCTCCAAACACCAGAAAAAGGTTGTCGATCAGAAAATTTAACATCTTAATAATATCTGTTTCAGTGTACTTATTGTCAGAATCGGTAAGTAAGTTTTGTCATAGTTAACAACAATTAATTTGTATTTGCGATTACAAATGAGGCCTTAGATATCTAAACCAATCTTACCAATGAGGCCTTAGATATATCTTACCAATGGGGCCTTAGATATCTAAACTTAACGATCAGATAACTTCCACAAAAATACTCATCTTAATAAAGAAAATTTAATTTCTAAATCTGAAATTTATTCCAAATCCTATTTACGTAATTTACATGAAAAATATGTCTTCGCTCCTGCAGATAAAGCAGCCAACAACACCATAATAGTTTTGAAACGTTACTATATATCATTTTTCGTCTAAAAATACTTATATAAAAAGCAATGACTGTGTCCCTAATATTTTGAACAAACACAACAGTGAAATCTCTTGATTCCACATACCTATTTCCAATTCTGTAAATTTATCTACTCTTTAATGATGCTTATGAATTTGAAGATGTGAAACATCCTTTTAGCAACTGCTTAACTACAATTGTATCTAGAAATCTGAGGTTACAATGTAGCACTCACGGCGATAAAAGAACACGTAGCAAAATATTGTAAAACTGTTCTTAACAGGAATGATGTAAATTAATTTTGGTCTATATAAAATTCAGGGGATGTGTTTGACAAAATGAAATCTGGAAATTTTCAACCGATACGATTTCTGCATACGACTTTTCAAATATGTACGCCACGCTTCCTCACGACAAGATTAATGATCAATTGTCCAAACTTATTAAATGGGGCTATAATCGAGAACTCTTGTTGCAGATTTACTCTTATACACATATGAAAAAGAATTTATTCAGAATCTTCAAAAGCAAAGAAAACATGATGATGTTAAATGCTTCATTGGTACTTCTAGGTACCTGGATGATATTCTTACTATCGATAATCCTGTTTTTAAAAAAAAATATAAAGATATTATTTATTCCAAAGAATTGACTCTAAACAAGGCAAACGTTATAGACACAGAAACACCATTTCTGGACCTAAATATCAAAATTGTCAATGAAGAAATTAATACAATTAAGTGTATATGACAAACGAGATGATTTTGGATTCAACATAGTAAATTTCCCCTGGCTTGACAGTGTTGTCCCTAGATTACCGTCATACGGCATCTACAATTTACAGCTCATCCGGTATGCTAGAGCATGTACTGATGTTTTGGATTTTCATAATAGTAAAATGTACAAATTACAAAGAAACTGAGGTCAAGGTTTTCGCTTTCACAAACTAGTAAAGACTTTCTGTAAATTTCATGTGCCCTCGGGGACTCCTGTTCCACCAGCAGTGACACTCACCATGTGGTATATATGTAAACATCTTCAAATTGAATAGCATCATTTAAAAACAGATAAATTGGCAACAAGGACCAGACATGCACGTTTCGGGTACTTAACCCTCGTCAGTGATCCTCAAATCTAAACAATGTGATATGCCAAAAGGTATGAAAGTTACTATGTCGAAAAAGGGTATCGAGTGGGATATGATGCTACAGGACCCACGTTTTAGAAATTTCAAGAAATTTTGATAACAGAAATTTTAGAATGCGTTGAAGCAACAATCAACCAAAATTGATCGAACTTGGCTACATGTGCCCTCGGGGACTCCTGTTCCACCAGCAGTGACACACACCTAGTGGTATAAATGGAAACGTCTTCAAATTGAATAGCATTATTTAAGAACAGATAAATTGGCAACATGGACCAGACATGCACGTTTCGGGTACTTAACCCTCGTCAGTGATCCTCAAATCTAAACAATGTAATATGCCAAAAAGTATGAAAATTTATGCAATATGCCAAAAAGTATTAGAAATTATTTTCAACTTTTTTTGAAATTCGGGCCCATATAAGCAACAGAGTATATTACTTTAGGTATTTCACAACCTGAATTTTTGGTGACATAATTAACAACATAAGAAGGATTAAAGGAAGACAGCATATTTATCGAAAATGTGTCAGAATCATCACACGCCTTTTATACCGTGGATATGATCCTAATGTCACCAGACGGACACTAAGTTTGGTTCTTGACCAATCCACAGTCGTGTACGAGCGCATTCTTAAGACTTGCACTCTGACTGATTGTGACGACGGGCCCTGTCCAAACCTCCTTAGAGAAGACAGGACCTCGACCACCTGTCCTCTCTGAATGTCAGTCGGACTTCTCGGGTGATAACATATATGAGCTCGCTACAGCCGGCTGAGCACGGACTATATTACGCATGTCTTCTTTTTATATCCATTTACATATTTATCTGTGTTGCTTGGACCCCTGTGTTTTACGGTCTTGTTTGTGTGTGGTCATCTAACAGTGAGGAGGTTGTTTTACACCATAATAGGCGTTACTCGAGACCTCTGGGAAATCGGAATAGTTGAGGGGGTTGTGCGCACGTAATCCAGGATAACCACACCGTCTGCTATTTACATGGCAGATGGCTGTCCTAAGTCGGCACCGGTTGCCCATTGGTCTCGTTGGTTTATGTGTAGTCTTTTATGTTTCATGTTTCAATGGTGTGAGTTGGTGTTCCTTGTCCCTTTTGCGTCTCTTTCTGTGGGGTGTCTGTTCTATGTTTTTTTGCATCGGGTGTTTTTGGATTTTGCTGTGGTTGCTGCAACCTAGTGTTGTTGTAGATCCCCTCCTTTCTTTTATTAATTTCCTAAGGCTTGACGGTGATGTTCCTGGATTACCATCATACGGACACTGTATCTATATTTCACAGCTCATCCGGTATCCTAGAGCATGTACTGATGTTTTGGATTTTCAATGTAGAAATTTACAAATTACGATGAAACGTGTAGGTCAAGGTTATCGCTTTTACAAACTAGTAAAAACTTTTTGGAAACTTTACCAAAAATACCGTGAACTTGTCTAGAAAATCGGATCCATATAAGCAGCAGAGTAATATATCTTTGGGATTTCACAACCTGCATTTTATTGTGACATAAATAACAAAATAAGAAAGATCAAATGTAGACAGAAATACATAGAAATTGTCTTAGAATCAGTAAACACCGTGTTCCAGTAGCAAGCCAAGTGTCCGCTTTGTGACATGAGGATTATATCCACTGTATACTGCAACCTGGTGTTGTTGGAGATACCCTCATTTCAATAGATTAATCTTTTGCATTATTTTCTTACTTTCTCGAGTTTATTAAATCGATACAGAAGTAGAAACTAAACATTATTCAATAAAGTCGACAGAGTGCAAGTTTGATGTTGAGAAATGAAGAACTGCTTGTATTACTGTATTTAAATTCTGAAACACGATGTGAGTCCAGAATTATAAAATCATACCAGTGTGTATGACAAAAGTGATAATTTTGGATTAGATTCAACATATCAAATATATCCTGTATGACGTCATACGACATTTACAGATCTGAATTATTCTAGTATGCTACGACATGAACTAAGGCTTTAGATTTTCAACAAATCTAACAAAATACTGAGAAACATTTATCTCAGAGGTTCCGTATTCATGAACTAGTAAGGACAGGAACATTCTGAGATTTCTTATGAAATTGGGACCTATTGGGAACTTCTTCAACTCTATACATACAACACAGTATATTGCTTCTTCTGAAATTTTACATCTAGCCTTTTATAGTGGCTTAATAAACCAACAAGTGAGAAAATTAAAGGTAATTTGGATCGAAAATATAACAAAATTATCGATCAGTTTTGATTCCGTGAATATGCATAAAGGACACTATGCATTTTACTATATCTTTTTTTAGTATGTCGCATCATTGTTTTAACAAATGTTAATTTAATATTGAGAGTGACAAATTTTGAATGTATATGTAAAAAACAATGAATACACACATTCATATCCCATTTATACCACATCTACTGATACGATGACGTTTTGTTTATATTGAATATGTTCATAGAAATAATATATAGAAATTATAAGGTCTTATTACACTAACTGGAAATTATTCCATCAGTCATTAAAATACTGCATTGTTTTCTTTTGAAAAAAGATAGTCTTTTCACCTTTTTGGTAATATTTTTATAATACAAAAGTGTTCCAACTCCAAACCTTCATGAAAAAAAATTCAAACTAATTTTTTCTGCACCAAACACACGTGTTTCGAATATCAAATTCTCATCAGTGATGCTTCCAGCGGAGCCATCAAAATTCATTTCAGAAGCGCCCTGTTTAATGTTTTGAATTTAGATTTGTACAGTTACATTACAGAGAGTGCGCGGTTCCTTATTTGTAGGGTCGATTCAGTAGCATATCCAAATAAAATATATGTTCAAAATAGCATAGGATAGATGGTGCTAAGACGTTAACCTCCTTTAATTTCGGTGATAGTTTTGAATGGAATGACAAGTTTTCAAAATAGCAAAATGAAATCTATGATGTCAAATCGATAAAATGGCCAAAACAACGCTTTTTTTTCAGGCGACAGAGAGCTGGACAGAAGTAATTAATACATTTCTTAACATCGGGAAACGATTTTAACTGCTTCTCATTGCAACATAAAATACGTGTTCATAATAATAATACGGAAGTGTTAAAACTCTATACCTTCATGAAGAAAATTCCAAACCAATTTTCGAACATTATATTCTTTTCAGTGATGCTTCCAGCGGAGCCACCAGAATACTCTATGAAACCATTAAAATGTTGTATATTACTATACCTTAACCTTGTGCCAGCACATTTTGTGGCTTGTCACTTCTGCATGAAGGAATTTAAACGATCTTGTCATAGCAATATGATATAATTATTATTTATTGACGTATGAATGTCAATTAATCATTTTACGAAAAAAAAATCGATAATGAATATCGAGATTTTTGCTCATTCGATGTTTTATTTTAGTCTTCTTTGTAAATACATGTAATACATAAAACAGGTCAGAAACTTTCCATTAAATTCAGGTTTGAGTAAGTTGAAATCGTTCTCAATTTGAATAAAAATAACGAAAATCGAACTCTGCAACTATGACGAGGAGACTGTATTAATGACCCTTTGATAACCCCGTTGGAGACGACAGAACTCCGACCACCTATCCTCCCTGGATGTCAGTTGGACTCCTCTGATAATTGTATACAGGAACCCGCAGCACATGTTTGTGCATGTGCTGTTTTTCTTACACACTGTTTTTATATATATTTACATAACATTTTCGTTTTGTTTCTTGTTTGTTTGGCAAACGGGTCAAAATTTAATTTAATTTTAAACTTAATTCTTTTTATCATACAACGTTTAACAAACAAGTTACAAACTTATATTAATGTCTCACGTTGGCTCAGATGTTGGCGTGAGGGGGTCCAAGGAGCAGGAGGAAACCGAAGTACTCGGGGAAAAACCTCCTGGAACTGGGTGGGCGACCGCCATACCCTCCCACATACATGTAAGAATCAGAATGCAGAATCTGGAATTCGAACCCGGAACCTTATGTTGAGAACCGATTGCGCTACAACTTTGCTAACCCGTCCCTAATTATGTGGCTTTAGTATTCAATTAGTAAGAATCTAGTTAGCTATTTAGATCAATGGGTAAGTGCAAAATCGAGCCTCGTATTTAAAGATTTCAGACATTTTGCATCATTTTTCTACATAATCCCCTTTAGCACGTATACACTTTTGCTACCAGTGTTTAATGGCCTCATTACCACTTCTAAAGAACGCCTTATCTTGACTGGTCAGAAAGTAATTCGTTGCAAGTATGACGTAATCATCGAACTGAAAGTGGATGCTAGAAATAGCTTCTTTTAGGAATAGGGAATAGATGAAATGTTCAACTCTTCATTTATGTCCAAACATGTATCGAAAGACGTAGCAGGATAGTTTGGAATAAAATGCTACAGGATCCACGTTTTACAAATTTGAAGAATAAGGCGGATGCGCAATCAAATTAAGTAGTTGTCCGTTAAGAATCATGCAAAATGGAAAATATGTGGCATATCGATAATAATGTTACTTTGATGTTAAATGTTAATAAAATAAAGCAAACGCTTAAGCTTGTATTTTATTAATTTTTTGTGTATCAACCCTCGCAATGACACAATCTTTCTACTAACTTGGCAAATCACCGAGCTAACTCTGAACCGATAACCAATCGGTCTCGTTAGATTATGTGTAGTCTTTTGTGTTTGATGTTTATGATCTAAACATACTTTCGTATGCCATGTAGAGCAATTAAAAACGATTGATTGTTTAATGTTACACTTAGTCTCGTAAAGATCAAACCATAAATGAGCTAATTTCAAATTTAAATATAAATTGAAGCGAGCCTATCATTATTGCACATAAGAATCTAGCTGATTACATCATTCACATATGCGCTCGCTACCAAATAAATGATGACGGATGACTGGCGAGGGTTCAGTACAGGAAACGTGCATGTCTGTTCCATGATGTAAATTGATCTCTTTGAATTCAAAAACGTGTAACATTTGTTCTACTTGGTGATTGTCACTGCTGGTTGACCAATAGTACAGAGAGCAGATATAGCCAACCCTGATCATCTTCGGATGATCGCTTCAGTTTCTTCGAACTCATTTAAAATTTCTTCTAACCAAATCTTCTCTCCATTTTGGAAAAATTGGTCCAGTAGCATCATATCATTATATCCCACCAATCTTGAAACCTTTTCCGGTATTTTTTGACAAAACTGTCATTCTCTTAGCAATATTCATTGTTTTGATTGATCATAACTGAAGGGAGTTAAGTTCTTAAAATGTGCATGTTATATCCATGCTTTATATTTATCGGTTTTGAATTATGCTATGAATTTGTAGAATTCAATACTATTGCTGATGATATTGGCATCCTTATATAGCCTTATTTTCTCCGAAGAAGAATGAATAGGAACACTTTTAAGCACTTTCTTCACAAGGTTTGTACATGTACTGTAGAAAACAATACGACATTTCGGATAGATAACATATGGGCAAAAAGGAATCTACGATTGGTATTATCATTATATGAGAGGAGAAATGAAATTAGCAATAAGAAGAAAGATTTGATATTAGCTGTGCATTTGACGGATGGGAGAACGAGACATCGAAACTGAAGTCACACGAAAAAAAGCCAAAGGGATATATAGTGATGTGTACATGTAGATCTCGTTGTTCTGTCATGGACAGGAGAATAGGCGCGATGCGTTCTTGGATACGATACGTAAAATGTGATATATCCCTATAAGATATATGGATATCAGTTTGATGTGTATATTTTTCACAGTATTTCGATCGATACGTATTATATATTTTCATAGTTTATGTCAAATATAAAAAAAACACATGAAAATCATAAAATAAATAAAGGCATGCCTTCTTTCAGGATTATTAAACAGACGACTCAAGTCAAGCGTAATAAACGTTATTATTTATTTGAAAGTGTTCGATTTATAAACAAGTTTATCACAGTTATTCGAACGCAATATACCTGGTCTCACTTCGGAATTTTATTCATTCCGAGGTTCGCAATCGTTCCTGTGGAAAATATAATGATTTTGCCTTGCCTTCTCGACTATTAGATGGAATAACTGATGGGTACTTCTGTAATGTTTATCTGCATACGGGATCACCCTTTTATATACAAAATAATAACATAATAGAACGACCCCAAACTAAGTTATTAAGGATTCCGACTTCCGTCGGAATCCTTTCTGTTATTGTATTGTCTTTTCTTTATTCTTATTATTCTTATTATTATTATTATTCTTACCCACAAACCGTTCCGGTCACTTTACAAAAAAGTACAGCATCATATGAAAAAATGGAAAGTATCATGTGAAAGAGCATATGAAGATCTAAATTTAAATTTTTTTTCTTGTCGAAAAGTTCACATATGCCCCTGCTAGAGGTCATCAAAGGTAAAATCTTTAAAACCTTATAACTCCTAAACTAACCGTGCGATTTTAACGAAATTTGTTTTATATTGTTCTTTGGGAAATTTGCAAACTTTTATACGCTTACATGCTCGATAAAATATTTACGGTTTTCGCGCTATTTTGAGTTGAAAATGGAACTTTAAATTGGCACAGTGCCAATTTCTACAGTTTTTGAGATTTTGAGTTGAAACTTGGATGGTAGGTTACTTATAGGTAGTCATTGATGATGACCTAGTTTCAATGTCAAATTATGATTCTCAAGGTCACAACAAACTTTTGCCTATAGAACAAAGACTATTTGACCTTGACAGTTCAAACTTCACAAATACAATCATTGATCCAAGCCCTTTCACCTTGACCTTGACCCAAGGTCAAATTCTCATTCTCAAGGTCACAACAAAATTTTTTCTATAGAACAAAGACCATTTGACATTGAGAGTTAAAACTTGACGCAAATATTCCTTGCATCAAGTCCTTTCACCTTGACCTTGACCCAAGGTCATTTGTTCGATTTCAAGGTCACAACAGACTTTTGTTGATAAAATATTGAGCTTTGAATAGATAAAAAGAAATCTTGATGAGAATTAACTAAAATGCTTATCTTTCATCCATGACCTTGGTTCAAGGTCAAATAAACATTTTCAAGGTCATTACAAACATTTACTCTTGTAGGATTGATAGGATTTTGTTCTTAAATATTTATTCTTCACAGAAGTAGTACTTCTTATTTGAACTTTACATAGTAAGATAGATAACTCTTTCATTTTTGTTCTCTGTTTCCTTTTTATGCCCCCCTTCGAAGAAGAGGGGACATATAGGTTTGCCGCTGTCGGTCTGTCGGTCTGTCGGTCGGTCTGTCGGTCGGTCGGTCTGTCGGTCGGTCCGCGACATCAGTTTCCGTTCAATATCTCTGGAATGGATTCACATATTGAAATGAAATTTTGTATACAGACACATCAAACAAAAATCTAGGTCAAGTTCATATTTGGGTCCGATCAAAAAAAATTTGACAGAGTTATGCCCCTTGCATTTCGAAAAATACCAAAATTTCAGGGTTTCCGTTCAATATCTCTTGAATGGAGTTACATATTGAAATGAAATTTTATATACAGACACATCAAATGAAAATCCAGGTCAAGTTCGTATTAAGGTCCGATCGAAAAAATTTTGACAGAGTTATGCCCCTTACACTTCGAAAAAACCCAAAATTTCAGGGTTTCCGTTCAATATCTCTTGAGTGGATTCACATATTGAAATGAAATTTTGTATACTGACACATCAAACAAAAATCTAGGTCAAGTTCATATTTGGGTCTGATCAAAAAAATTTTGACAGAGTTATGCCCCTTGCACTTCGAAAAATACCAAAATTTCAGGTTTTCCGTTCAATATCTCTTGAATGGAGTTACATATTGAAATGAAATTTTGTATACAGACACATCAAATGAAAATCTAGATCAAGTTCACATTTGGGTCCGATCAAAAAAATTTTGACAGAGTTATGCCCCTTGCATTTCGAAAAATTCCAAAATTTCAGGGTTTCCGTTCAATATCTCTTGAATGGAGTTACATATTGAAATGAAATTTTGTATACAGACACATCAAACAAAAATCCAGGTCAAGTTCGTATTAAGGTCCGATCGAAAAAATTGTGACAGAGTTATGCCCCTTGCACTTCGAAAAATACCAAAATTTCAGGGTTTCCGTTCAATATCTCTTGAGTGGATTCACATATTGAAATGAAATTTTGTATACAGACACATCAAACAAAAATCTAGGACAAGTTCATATTTGGGTCCGATCAAAAAAATTTTGACAGAGTTATGCCCCTTGCATTTCGAAAAATACCAAAATTTCAGGGTTTCCGTTCAATATCTCTTGAATGGAGTTACATATTGAAATGAAATTTTGTATACAGACACATCAAATGAAAATCCAGGTCAAGTTCGTATTAAGGTCCGATCGAAAAAATTTTGACAGAGTTATGCCCCTTACACTTCGAAAAAAACCAAAATTTCAGGGTTTCTGTTCAATATCTCTTGAGTGGAGTTACATATTGAAATGAAATTTTGTATATGGATACATCAAATGACAATCTAGGTCAAGTTCTTATTTGGGTCCAATCAACAAAATTTTGACAGAGTTATGCCCCTTGCACTTCGAAAAATACCTAAATTTCAGGGTTTCCGTTCAATATCTCTTGAGTGGAGTTACATATTGAAATGAAATTTTGTATATGGATACATTAAATGACAATCTAGGTCAAGTTCTTATTTGGGTCCAATCAACAAAATTTTGACAGAGTAATGCCCCTTGCATTTCGAAAAATACCAAAATTTCAGGGTTTCCGTTCAATATCTCTTGAGTGGAGTTACATATAAAAATGAAATTTTGTATACAGACACATCAAATGAAAATCAAGGTCAAGTTCATATTTAGGTCCGATCAAAAAAATTTGGACAGAGTTATGCCCCTTGCACTTTGAAAAATACCAAAACTTCAGGGTTTCTGTTCAATATCTCTTGAGTGGAGTTACATATTGAAATGAAACTGTTACTTTATACCCCCATAGGTTGTATCAATGCAAGTATAAAGTTGTGACAGACTTTAATCACTGAAGGGGTAGGGGGGCATTAATGTTTTACAAACATGACTTTTAACTTGTTTATCTTAGTAGCATTACTTGTCTGTACTTTCATGCTGTTGTCATTCTCTATTTATAGAAATTTTCTCATTGCTAATTCATTGTGCAATTCTTTTTGGGATAGTAATTTAAACGGATTCAAAATGGATAGAATAGATATAGGAGTTTAAAGCCTTCCTAAACTTGAAAGGTATTTATCGTCTTTTTCTTCTTTTTTGTCGATAAATAGATAAGAGTCCCAAGTTAGACTTAAGCTCTTTTGACTCATTTGCTGAAGTGAATAAGGTACTAAAGCAACTATTCTTTTTTCATCATCTTTATTCGGATTTCAACACTTCAGTTCCGAGGAAGGTCTAATAAAGGAGGAATCCGTCTGTTGCTTGCAACAGTAGCCATCTAGTTGATTATTCTTTTTGCTATCATGAGAATTTGTAAATGACAGGGAATAAAGGTTTTACTACATGTTTCATAGTAAATTCCACGATGTAAAGTACAATGTCATTCAATCGGTTGGTTGATTGCCGTAATGTGCTCACTCTGACCGTAGAACACTGACACATTTTTGCATACTGTACGTATACGCAAATAACGATTTCAAAAGCCTTCCTAAATCGAGTGTACCCGAGGATATAATTTTCTATAAAACCAAACTGTGAAGCTCAATTTCTGTATAATAGATGTTCAAGAAGTACTTTAAAACATGTTTTCGGAAACTCTTCGTTATCGACGGATAAATCCCTGCGAGATCATTTGTAATTTTAAGTATATTACATGTAATTAGTTTCTTTCTGGCTCTGTCGCATGAAAGAAGCTTAGTTTAGTCCCATATCAATATAGCTTCATATATTTCTTTTTTCTTTTCTGGGAAACTTGACATTTCATTCTTGATATTATCTAACTCAATGCATCTTAATTATCTAGCACCATTCTTCAAATGCTATTTTGATCATAAATTCTATGCTTCTGAATCCACCCTAGAGGAAGCGAAGAGAAGTCATATTCGATATATCGTAAAAGTTAGCGTGTGTTGGGGATGCAATATTATTTGCATATTGATATTTTCTTAAATGATGAATGGGCCATTTCAATAGATTTATTGATAAATAAATAATTAAAATGAATAAATAAATTAGATAATTAAATAAATCTTTGTCTATTTAGATAGACATTAGGATGTTTGAAGCTGTGCACTCTTCGCAAAGTAGATACTCAAAATTCATAAAACCAAACAACATGGCACTAACATGTAAAGGCACTTTGGCTTGAAGTAACACTGATGAGGATTTAAGTACTGTCCAAAATAAGTGTCCGGTGCATTGCAATTAGTTTTGAATGCAGTTAAACAAGGTAACGAGTTCGATTATTTCCATCTTATTTGTCCCTTCAATGCTTCGGTAGCAAATGATGAAAACATTGCAATCAATAGTTTTATTACGTGACGCATATTTATAATTTATATTCTATTACATGTTATTTGATACTACCTGGAGTGCTTAGTGTTTATCAAATACAATAATCCCTTTTGTTTTAATATTGATATGATATGAGGATGCGCAGATGTTCACATCTAAAGTATCATTCAACATTGAAATCTATAAAATACTATTATAGTATTATAGACGTTTGATATTTTTATCACTTGACGAGTGTCACTGCTGGTGGACCAAGAGTCCCTGAGGGCACATGTAGCCAAGTTCGATCAACTTCGATTGGTTGTCTGTCTCTTCAACGCATTCGGAAATTTCTGTTATCAAAATTTCTTAAAATTTCTAAAACATGGGCCCTGCAGCATCATAGTCCACCCATCCTTCTCCGCCTTTCGGTACATTTTGGACACGATACTTTTTACACTTTTTTGGCAACATTACATCGTTAAGATCGAGGAACACTGACGTGGGTTAAGTACCCGAAACGTGTATGTCTGGTCCATGCTGCAAATTAATTAATTCTTAAATGATGCTATTGAATTTGAAGTGTTTTTATATCATATCAGAGTTCAAGATCTTGGTAACGACGCCAATTGTTTTGATATTCAAAATTAAGCGCTTGCTATAATTAATGTACATGTACATGTGATGTATGGCAGCCCTATCACTTATATCATCTAAGGAAAGAATGTATTATATCTTCGGATCAAAATGTAGTACTTGGTATAATAATGCATGCCTTAAATGTAAAAGCAGTATCGCCTAAACTTGTAGTGATTTCTACTTTCAAAGAACACCTTTACCAGCCGAGGAGGACACAGTGAGTTCTTTACGCCCCCAAAGTTTGTTTTTTGAGGTTACAATGATCATATCACCTATTTTCATTGTGATTTATGTCGATTCATGGTTATGTATACTTAACATGTCGTTTTCTTACTACTTTTCCCATAGTTACGAGTTGGTATCACTTCGGAATCTTATTCTTATCTTATTTAGACTTTGAGACTGAATAAATGATAGGTACTTCTTTGACGTTTATGCAATTGTTCAACGTCTTCAAATTCAATACAATCGTTTCAGAAAAGATTCATTTACAACATGAACCAGAAATACACGCATCGGGTACTTAAGCCTCGTAAGAGATTCACAATCTAAATAATGTAAAATAACCGAAGAGCGTAAACTTACTATGTCAAAAATGTACCGAAAGACGTAGCAGGATTAGTTGGATATAATGCTACAGGACTAACGTATTAGAGATTTAAAAACAAGAGGCCCAAGGGGGCCACATCGTTCACCTGAGGAGACTGTATGTATGTTTTCAATCAAAGTCAAGACCTGAAGGAAATCGCTTTTAGTGAAGCTTTGAGAAGGACAAGGTGTACAAGTTACTTCCTGTAAAGTTTGGTGACATTCTGTGCAGTAGTTTAAGAGGATAAGTCAAAAATGTGTCATTCAAATAGAGCCTATAGAGGACATCTTGGATTTCCAATCGGCTCGAAAAACACAAACTAAGTAGAGGGCAATGAGTACTTGCGTCCTGTGAAGTTTCAAGAAATTGTGTGAAGCAGTTTCAGAGGAGAAGTTGAAAATGCGTCAGCCAATCAGAGCCTTTAGCGGCCATCTTGGATTTCCGATAGGCTCCAGAAACGCAAACTTGATAGAGGGTATGAGTACTTGCATCCTGTGAAGTTTCATGAAATTCTGCACAGCGGTTTCAGAGGAGAAGTCGAAAATTTGTCAGCCAATCAGAGCCTGTGGCGGCCATCTTGGATTTCTGATCAGCTCGAAAAACACAAACTTGGTAGAGAGCAATCTGTACTTGCTTCCTGTGAAGGTTTGTGAAATTCTATGCAGCCGTTTGAGAGGAGAGGTCGAAAATGTGTCAGTCAATCAGAGTCTGTGGCGGCCATCTTGGATTTCCGATTGGCTCGAAAAACACGAACTTGGTAGAGGGCATTGAGTAGTTGCTTCCCGTGAAGTTTCATGAAATTCTGTGCAGCGGTTTCAGATGAGAAGTCGAGAATGTGTCAGCCAATTAGAGCCTGTGGCGGCCATCTTGGATTTCCGATCGGGCTCGAAAAACACAAACTTGGTAGATGGCATTGAGTACTTGCTTCCTGTGAAGTTTCATGAAATTCTGTGCAGCGGTTTCGGAGGAGAAGTCAAAAATGTGTCAGCCAATCAGAGCCTGTGGCGGCCATCTTGGATTTCCGATCGGCTCGAATAACACAAACTTGGTAGAGGGCATTGAGTACTTGCTTCCTGTGAAGCTTCATGAAATTCTGTGATGCAGTTTTAGAAGAGAAGTCGAAAATGTGTCAGCCAATCAGAGCCTGTGGCGGCCATCTTGGATTTCCGATCGGATTGAAAAACACAAATTCGATAGAGGGCATTGAGTACTTGCTTCCTGTGAAATTTCGTGAAATTCTGTGCAGCGGTTGCAGAAAAGATATCGAAAATGTTAAAAGTTTACGTCGGACGGACGGACGATGGACGGACGACGCGCTATGACAATAGCTCACTTGAGCTTCGCTCAGGTGAGCTAAAAACAACAATACTTGTAGGGGACAATGATTTCTTCATTCCTACGAAGTTTAACGAAAATCTGTTCAGTGGTTCTGGAGAAGAAGTTGAATATGTATGTAAATCATCCCCCCCCCCCCCTTCTTCTTGAGTAATCTAAGTAACCCGAGAGAGATAGTTATCACACCATGTAAGGTGTCCTGACGAGGGATGATTTTTTGTGTTATTTGTCCTGGATTTTTTGTGTACGTCCTGGATTTTTTGTGTCATAAAATTGTTTCAAACTCCATAAAATGCTCAATTTGACATTTTTTCAGTTTGTTTTCATTTATTTATGATGTGTAAATCATCGGTAAAGGACCGCAATTGAAAATATACGAGTATCACTAGATTAAAAAGAATTGAGTATGTCCTGACTTTTTTGTGTACCTAGTCCTGGATTTTATGTGTGATGTCCTGGATTTTCTAGTTTTGTATATTAGAATTATTTTCAATAGGTTTGAAAAGCGAGCGAATATTACAATATAATCGACTCATATAACTCTTAATTTCTATAAAAATGACCTACGCTTTAGTATAAACGAAGAGAAAGCTTGTTTTGTATGCAGACATTTTTTTGTTTTCTTTCTCGCTCTTTTCCCCTTCTTTTCTGCGGTGCCTCTAAGCGGACATTTTGATTTGGTTTAACATTCCGAACGCAGGCGCGTAGCCAGAGTAACTTTTCAAGCGGAAGCACTTTCAGTCATGAGGTGTGGGGATCGCTTTGAGGCCCCAGATTGGTCCAGGGAGAAGCCCTTGTTGGGGTCCAGGCCAAGGGGCAAAGCCCAGGAATCTAATGCATTTTAAACATATAGTTTTTCTACGTTAAAATGACCCTTTGTACACTTTCTTTTTAGTCTGTTTTGCAAAACGATGTGCAAGCATCTGCGCACTAAGTGCGTGCGCCTGGCTATGTGCCTTGCTAATTCTTTATTTCAGATTATCAAACATTTCGCACAAAATGAGAGAGGGGTTCCGGGGCGGATCCAGAGTGGGAAGTGTGGGGGTTGTATCGACCCTAAGGGTCGATTCGAGGCACGAATGCCGAGAGGGGAAGGGTGCGGGAGGGGTCCCCCCTGTAGGTGGGGTCCGGGGGCCTCCCCCAGATTATTTTTGGAAAATGCAATCTGGAGCATATTTTCTCCTTTTTTTCTCGAATATCCTGACGATTTTTTCATTCAAGTTATGTGACAAGGAAAGGATCGATCCCCTTTCCAACATGTAAGGCGAGTCTGGCTTTATCTCGATCTGGTTAATAAAGATTTTTCAATAAAATTATTTGTCTTTTACTGCTGGCAGGGGCGTAGCCAGGGTGTCTTCGATGTGGACGTTTTAAGACGTGTTGGACCCAGAACTTCAACTATCCAGGGGGGGGGGGGGGGGGGCACAGACACTTTTTATGTGGGATGACGTGCGAGACCCGAAGGGTGAAGTGGGGACATTAAGGTTATTTGTTACCCCTCCCATTGAAGAGGGTTCGGGGGCTCATATTTTCATATTTCTCATCTGAATCTATGGACGAATTAGAAAAGGGTAAGAGAACTTCAACCGACAAGGACGGCACAAGCACAAGGGGTGGGGGTGGGCGGGGGGGGGGGTATGAGAAGGATTTAATCCAATATGTTAAATGTTTGCCCATTTTCTCGGTTATTTTAAAGTATGTTTTAAAAAAATGGAGATAAAAAGAAAACAAAAAAACGAAAACTATCTGAGGACAGAAAAGTCACTTCCGATCCCCGCACCATTTACATTGACGCACGTGCATGTTTTGCAAATCATTTGAACATGTTTATAATATAGTATTTATTAATTTCCGGTACATTTTAGAAATTAAGTTAATAATTTCTTGGGATAAGGACCAATTTTAGTTTCGGGCATAAAATAAACGGAAAACCCCCACTGAAACGTACAGTACAAAAACATCTGACCTGTCTGTACGCCGACTCATACGGTATCGAATCGATATGCAATAGAAATTTTTTGTAAATTTCAAAACGGTGAATTTTGGTGGATATTTAGCTATTTTTACTACGTATGCAGGGTTTTTTTTTTGAGTGCTGATGTTACTTAAAAAAAAAAAAGGAAACCGGGGGGACCCCCCTAAATCCGCTCAACATGGCCATATATCCTTATTATTTATCTATTTTTTTTTCTTTTTGCTTCGCTTTTGTTTATTTGTTTGTTTGTTTTTTATTTTATTTTTTATTGATTTTGTTTTGTTATGTTTTTGTTTGTTGTTGTTGTTTTTTTTTTTTTTTTTTGTCTGGTCAAATTAAATGTTTCCCCTCCTACTATTTCCATCAGAGGTATACGCATGCAAACAAAAAATAGCAAAATTACATCTAATATTACATTATGACACACAATTGTAGATGACCCAGTGGCGGATCTAGGATTTCATAAAGGGGTGGGGGATGGTAAAGTCCAGTTTCAAAGTAAATTTTTACGAAAAACTGACGAGCGAAATAGGAAGTTATTCTAATTCCTCCCACTGGATTCCTTGATTAATGACTTTTAACTAACTTCTAATTTGATTGAAATATGATTGACGAACTTTTTTTTCGGAGTAAGAATGAAAATGAAAGACAAACAATTACTATCTATATCCTCTATCAATGTATTTTGAGTCTCAAACATAAAATTCAAGGTCCATGCATATTTTAAGTCTTGAAAACCGGCGAGCAACAGCGAGCCAACGAAATTTTTTTCTCAAATACAGTACATGTACTGACAGATAAATTCGTAATTATTTAGAATTTTCCAAGCAAATTCAGAAGATTTGAAGAAAAAATTGACCGCCAAAGGAGGGGATAGGGACCAGCACGACCCCTCCACTGCGCTAGCGATCCATCCAAGCAGAGCATAGAAAAGATAATGCAAAGTGAGCATGATAAGCATATGTAATCAAATATTAAATACGGTTATGGGGCGGCCCTACTGTCCCCCTCCTATAAATTCGCAACCAACACTTATTCAAAATGTAAGCCTCTCGGCCTACATATCCTGATCTTCGCGTTGTGTATTTTACTTAGTCATTTTTAACTCGGAATAAAAAGTCCTGATATAGTTTTACCGTTTATTAACATACGAAATTTACATGTTGGTTATAGCAGTATGAGAATGAATCTGTTGAATCTGATTCTAATTCTACAAAATCATGCGCACAGTATATATTAGGAGCCTGGGATATTTCACAATCATATGGAAATCGCCATCGAAATTCATGACTAAATTGGAATTCAGACGTATAAACAAAGTTGCCTAAACTTAGAACAAATCCTCGCCATTTCGTCTATTGCACCCAGACCTGTGACAGGCGAACCACTATAGTTTCTGTTGCTGTCAATTGACCCAAGAACACCTCGTATTGACAGACATAGGGTTACACACTGGTGGGAATGACAATCATTTCTATTACATCAATTTAGCACGTGATCGTAAAGTTAACGTTTGAAATTAGAGTTATCTTCTCCTGGACAATTGGAAATATCCCATATACAAAATAAATGGAAATTATCTAAAGATCAAAATACTCAATTTGCATAATTATTGTGGGGGAGAGGCCATATGGTTACAATACTCCCCTACTTAAGAAAAAAACCAAGATGTCGGCGACCTTGATTTACAATCAATCAAATAATCTTTAACCTGGATGAACTTCTTGACACTCATCTAAAATCTTGATAGACAATATCATCAAATCTGAAATTCGGTGATACTTGGTCATTTTCTAAATTTCTAAACGTATGGCCTTGACACCACAATAATGAACCATCCAACTAATAACCACCGGGATCACTTGGTACATATTAATCAAAAACATAGTAAACTTAATAAAACGCATGCAATAAAAAGTCATTGTATTCAGTTCCACTGTTCATCAGAAGTGACCCGGTCATTTTCATCAAAATAAATGTTCAATCAAAATGTCCATAGCCTGTAAAAGAAACACATTTCCTAGGCCAACCGCATCATAAATCCAATATCATAGTATTTACTGTACAAATGCATGCATCAAGCATCAATGATATTTCATCAATAATTGCAATATAATCGTAACACTAAGTATTATAAGCATTACACATTTACTCTGCTTTTTTCACTAAATAACACATCACACGGATTCACTTATTCTTCTTATGGCCATCCTCATGGTATGACATCATTTTCTTTGGTTCTTCTCCATCTATGGTTCGTGCCTGGTCCTTCTTCATGAACTGAATAACCTCCGAAGAGTAAAACGAATAAATTGGACCTCGATGTCATCGTGAAACTAATGTTAATCATCACGCGGTCATCATCGGTTTCTTCTTTCGTTTTCGTCTTAGGATCACGGTCTCGTCTTCTTCGTCCGGACCCATTTCGTCTTTTCTCTATCCTCGACCTCCTTTGACGCATCTTGGCATTTGTGACGTTACCAAGATCTTCCCGTAATCCGGATGACGCCATGCACCCAGAAAAACGACGGGGTATTCATATTCTCATACATTCAGCGTCTTATTAGGAAGGTCAACAAGTACAAAATTGTTCATGTCCCTCTTTTCGCAATGACAGATTTCACTCTGCCATTATCAGCGAAAAATGTTCGTATGTTGTAGTGACGGGCTGGTTACACATCCGGCCACACGGGTAACATCGTGCACAGGTTCACCTGACGTCACAGCTTCGGGTTTCCTCTTCGGCTTCGTCTTCTTAATAAGTGTCTCTAAGAATTGACCAGCACGCTTATTCGTCTCTTTTTCACAGCAGGCGGTTCCAATAATAACAATATGTATTATCAAGTTCAAGGGTTATCTGGAAACTAATTGACAAGTTCATTATTCAGCACTACACTGTATATATTACTCCCAGCAATAAATCTAGCTGCATCAAAGTTTCACTAAATAGGCCGCATTTTGAGATTAATTGTCTCTGGTAGCCTGAGTTAAGTGACACCGGGCTTTTCTCTGTACCTCTAATTGACCACAATTTTGAATTTACAAAAATAATTTAGAAGCCTGTGTCAAATCTTTTAAAAGAAATTTCTAAACTTATTTCTTTTTCCACGTCTTAATATTTACTAAGTTTATTTAACTGAAAATGCAAACCAAAAATTTTTTTTTCTTCTATAAAAGATCAAACGAATTAATAAAACGAGATTAAGACAAGTGGCTCTTTTCATTGTTGTAATGTCATGTCAATAGTCTGCGTGCAAACTAAACAAAAAAAAATACAAATTACAGCTGATGCTAACAACCTGCATCATGGGACGACCGTCAAAATAAACTCCAACACCGGGAAAAGGGCAACAAAGGTCAATATCATTTTACGCTCTAACCTGAGATGAGAATTGTAACACCAGAGTGAAAGTCATTCATAAACTTCGTACATAAAATCATGCATAAACAAACATGCAAAACTAGGGTTACACATTTCTATACTTCATGTATATACAACGCCTCGACTTGTATTTCATGTTCTAAACGTCCTCGACTTCTTAGAGAAAAATGTGACATTAAGTGACCATTTCTTCATAATCACCAATTCCTCCCTTTTTGAAATAAAGAAACCCCATTTTTTTTAAGTATGATCATCAAACTGATAGCAAACCACATACACAAGATTATGAATACTTCGATGTTCATCATATAATCCGAAAATTAAATGTGCGTTATACCTCGCACAAAATACAAATGACAGGGTTGTATATCCAACAAACCCGAACGAACCTTCTTACGTTCCCAGAAATCCGTCTGGTGTCATTTATCGGCGTAACATCGCCAAAATCCGAGCTATTCACCGCTCATCACCTAACGAAATAAACTATATGGGTTGCATCGAAGTATCCTCTTGAATGTAATGTACCATCATCTCAAAAATATTAAAAAGACAGGCTACGATTTTCAAATTCTTTCCCTTCATTCCTTTCAACGCCTATTCCCCGGCATTCTACAGACGCAAACAGGAGTCTGAAGTCTGATGTTCCTTAACTTGATCTACAATCAATTTAAAAACCTCTTCGCCATTTTTCGGAATTCTATCAAATTCCAAGGTACTACTTCTTTTACTGTGAGACGATACAAAACCCTCAGAACTTCCTGAACCGGAATACTGACTACTTCCCGTCATATGAGACGTCACTTTGTCGTCAACGTTAGTCACATTTACTTAAAAATGCAAAGGAAAAATCTTAATCAATTTAACCTAATTGTTTAGATCAAAACTTGAAAAATGATAAAATTACATGGTCATTCAAAATGAGGATACGCATGAGAAAAGTAAATGTGTCCTACCTGAAGTAAACATAATTTCAGTGTAATGTTCATCACTTGTCTGCAGTTTAATCCTGGTTTCGCGTACAAGTCCATCCTCTGCATTCAAGGCAATAAATCACGTATATCCCCATGATTCGTATAATCTAGTGTCACGGCATCAAATAGTATTTTGTAAGCCTCCTAGTGACTGCAAATTGTGAAATCCGTGGATGAATTTTACTTAAGCAATGTTAAGTCATTTTCTGGAACTCGATATAAAAAGTCCTGATATAGTTTTACCGTTTATTAACATACGAAATTTACATGTTGGTTATAGCAGTATGAGAATGAATCTGTTGAATCTGATTCTAATTCTACAAAATCATGCGCACAGTATATATTAGGAGCCTGGGATATTTCACAATCATATGGAAATCGCCATCGAAATTCATGACTAAATTGGAATTCAGACGTATAAACAAAGTTGCCTAAACTTAGAACAAATCCTCGCCATTTCGTCTATTGCACCCAGACCTGTGACAGGCGAACCACTATAGTTTCTGTTGCTGTCAATTGACCTAAGAACACCTCGTATTGACAGACATAGGGTTACACACTGGTGGGAATGACAATCATTTCTATTACGTGATCGTAAAGTTAACGTTTGAAATTAGAGTTATCTTCTCCTGGACAATTGGAAATATCCCATATACAGAATAAATGGAAATTATCTAAAGATCAAAATACTCAATTTGCATAATTATTGTGGGGGAGAGGCCATATGGTTACAAAAACATTGAACTGTAAGACTAAAGTGGGGGCTCTCTGTTAGCAAAACTCGGAATTGAATAGAGTCAAATTTGTAGTCGGGCCAATTTATCCACGTTTTAAGAAAAAAAAATGAAAACGTAAGTAAATGTAAAATAAAACTCACATATCAAATTCAAAATATAAAGGTATGCAAAGTAAATCTGTCGAAACCCCCATCGCAGGAGGTTAGTTTCGCCCCCTCGTCATCTTAACATCAATGATTAGTTTGCAATATACGGTGGAAATACATCGAACAGAAGCCTTGAATTCTTAATTTCTCTTTGGTTTTCAACAAAACATTTTCGTTATCGCAAACGTCAAGAATGTGGAAGAATGTCCGTGTCAATACACTTAGATATCAACTTGATATATATTTTTATCCTAATATATATTATTATTTTTATACAGTCAGATACATGTATACTTTTAAAAAGGCACAAAGCATTTTTTTCTCTGTCCACCCTAGTCTAAGAAAGAAAGGATTTTATTTTTTTTAGCGCTCTCTACAACTCTGCTGCATTATTTACAAAAATGGTGTATTTATCCGGAATTTGTGAGCACGACCCACTATTAACCTGATGCATATTGGTATCTTTTAGTCTAACATGTATGAACAGAAAACTTTTTTTCATTCTGAGGTAACGTTTCAAAGAACATGTTAGTGACGAAGTAGACTATACACTAATGATCATTAGTATTAACACAGGAAGCCTTTCAAACATCTGAATACAGAAATCTGTAACAAACAAGGGTTGCAAAGTAAGGTTTCATATGAAAGTGGAGTCACTGCCATGACAAGATCCCCTTCAATTAGTTAAACTCTATTTGATTGTTGAAGAAATATGCAAAAGCCAGGACAGCAAACACAAAAAATCCAGGACAGCAAACACAAAAAATCCAGGACAAAACACAAAAAAGTCAGGACATCTAACTTTTTTTTAAATTTTGGTTTTCTGCTTTGTATTGCCGTTTTATTGCTCGAGAAAAAATATGGTTAGTACTGTTGAACTGACACAAGATAGTTATGTTAAGATATTTGAACCTAGTCTGTTTAAACGACGAGAACATGGATTTTTAACACAAAAGTAGAAATCTCTTAATTTAATGAAAAGCAGACAACTCTAAGCATTGATTCAGCCTTATAATGCATTTACAATGTTTAATGCAAAGACACGTATCTCATGATGATCTACATCTCCGTTAATTGTCTAAAAATATGAAATTTTGCCGATTTCGCTCGAAACGAACACAAATAATCCAGGACAAACACGAAAAATCCAGGACAATTAACACAAAAAATCACTCGTCGTCAGGACACCTTACATGGTGTGGTTATACAGAAGCTAAAGCAAAATAACAGACCCCCTCCCCATCCTTTCACTGTGTTATTGATAACATTGATCTGTTCTTACATTAATATTTTGAGCTGCTCTCAATATTGTAATTTCAAAGTTGTATATCCAAGTCTTCACGAGATAAATTTGAAAATACTTATTCATCTTTTTAAAATTATTTAGTTTCCTTTTCCATACCTATTTAATAATTTAAAATATATAACATTCAAATGAATCGATAATCCAAAAATTTAAACCTCAAAAACATAAATCAATATTAAAGAAAGACAACTCTTGCATACATGAACATGTACCAACTTATACGAAACTAAAGTTACCAGGGTACCAGAACTTGAACTTACAAGCCTTGGGTCCATGTTCACAGTAAACATATCTATTCATGATTGAAAAAATACTCATAAAAATCTGTTCAGCAGTTCTGGAGAAGAAGTTGAATATGTATGAATTATTTTATTATGTGAAAAAGAAAGGGGGGCCCTTTCCTTTTCACATAAGAAAATAATTCATAAAAAATCAAAAAATTAAAATTTCAGTATAAAATACATATCAAAGCATTTAGTAACTTAAATGTGATAAATGTGCAGTAAATGAATGTGTAAAATCATACATATATTGAGTTATTTAAAGAAATAGTGCAAAAATGTGCATTTCTGACGAAGTCCGAAAAGACGTCAAAAACGCGTCAAAAATTTGACTTCCGAGTGGAACCAAAAATAACGACACTTCTTAAGACATCTGTCTAGATCATCCTGATGCTTTCGGTTTGTCGATACGTGCTTCCGTTCTGAAGAAGAAGTTTGTCAAAGGATGGTACCCCATGTGACCTACTTTTGCCTCTGGTGGCGCCACCTGTTGATGGATCTGGACGAAAAACAACAACACTTGTACATGTAGGGGACCATGAGTACTTCATTCCTACCAAGTTTCATGAAAATCTTTTCAGTGGTTCTGGAGAAGAAGTTGAATATGTATGAAAATCAACCTCCCCCCCCCCCCTTCCTTTTCACATAAAAAAAATTAATAAAAAATCAAAAAAATTTAAATTTTAGAATAAAATACTTATCAAAGCATTAAGTAACTTAAATATGATAAATATGCAGTAAATGATTGTGTAAAATCATACACATATTGAGTTATTTAAAGAAATAGTGCAAAAATGTGCATTTCTGACGAAGTCCGAAAAGACGTCAAAAACGCGTCAAAAATTTGACTTCCGAGTGGAACCAAAAATAACGACACTTCTTAAGACATTTCTCTAGATCATCCTGATGCTTTCGGTTTGTCGATACGTGCTTCCGTTCTGAAGAAGAAGTTTGTCAAAGGATGGTACCCCATGTGACCTACTTTTGCCTCTGGTGGCGCCACCTGTTGATGGATCTGGACGAAAAACAACAACACTTGTAGGGGACCATGAGTACTTCATTCCTACCAAGTTTCATGAAAATCTTTTCAGTGGTTCTGGAGAAGAAGTCGAAAATGTTGAAAAGTTTACGACGGACGACGGACGACGGACAGACGACGGACGACGGACGCCGGACGGTGCGCTTTGACAATAGCTCACTTGAGCTTTGCTCAGGTGAGCTAAAAAATTGGTAACTAAAATTTTCGAATGCGTTCGAAAACATTCAACCATAGTTTTTCGAACTACATGTATCAACATGTGCTCTCGCGGACGCCTGTCCCACCATCAGTGACAGTCGCTAAGAGGTACAAATGTTAAACGTCTTAAATTCATTAACCTTATCTATGAACATATAAACTAACGGCATGGAGTAGAGATGCACGTTTCAGGTCCTTATTCGTCGTCAGATTACCTCTATTCAAAAACTATTTAATATTGCCAAAGAGTGTATATACGTAAACTTTTATATGTCCAACAATGACCGACGGAGCAAGATGAGTTGGATATGATGCTATAGGACCCACGTTTAAGGATGTCCGCTACTCTGAACAGAGTAATTAAATTTCTCCAATTTTATTTTCTTTTTGTAAAGTCATCATTGTACTTTCCAGTGATAAATTGCAAAGTATTTGTCAATGATCTACTTTTTGAGAAATACGCCTTTGAAATGAGTGGGGGTCTGCTGCAGGTGATGAAACCTGGGAATTGTCAAATTTGAGATGGTCATATATTTTTTAGTAAAACAAAAAGGAATAAATAACGAACATGCTATAATTTTAACATTAAGTTAGAGAGTTACAATAGTAGTTCATATGAAAAATGAAATTTACTACAATCAACAACAAGGAGACAGGTTTCAAGATATTTAATACTATGTATCTATCAATTCATATATGCACGGAAATGTTGTTCACAGCTATTAAAAGAAAGTTGAAAAATACATTGCTAAAAGTAATTAAATATTTTTATAAATTAATGATTATGAAGGCCAATACCATGCTCTATTAAAAAACTGAGAAATTAAGGTAGGTCAATGAGCTAAATTTTAAGATAATAGACATTTTCTCTAATAAGGGGCAGATAACTCTTGAAATTTCCCCCCAAAAAATGCTTTTCGTGCCCTACTACCTGTATTTATTATCTGATATCAATGAAACTTCACTCACTGATAGCCCATTGGCCAAAGATCAGCACCAATTATTTTGGGTTAAAAAGGTCAGAGATCAAGGTCATTTTGGGGCTAAAAATAGCATTTTTTTGTAGAAATACTTTAAAATTCAAGAAAAGCTCTTGTTTTGACCGAAACATTCTTTAATTTTCTTATTCGATAATATGATAAATACATTTTCTTTTAAATATATATATGTATGGTTTTATCACCTTTTTAAAGAATAATTTAGAAATTGATCGACGTAGAAGTGGGGAAAAAGAGGGGGGGGTTAATACATGCACCAAAATGTTTACGCTGCAAGTATAGGCTGAACCATAGGATCTTCAAACTTTCCATGTAGAAGGTCCTCAACAGAGGAATAATGTTCAAGATCAGGATCAAAGATCATAGACATTTGGATCCCGCATTAAAATTTTGAAAACATTTTGAGAATGTTTTAAAAATCATAAAATGTCTATTTATTTTCAAGATTACGGGGTCTTCCGGAATACATGCAACTATAGAGTGTTTGGGGAACAAATGTATTGCTTGCAATAGGTCATTATAAGCAACAAATAAAGCCTAAACCATCTTGTTACAAAGAATATACAAAGTATAAAGAAATTCTTATTTACAATTCAAGGGTAATGGAACATCCTTGGTATTAAGAAAAAGGTCAAACAAATATGTCAAGGTCACAAAATTATCCAGAGAACTGCTGAGTGCTTCATGGACACCGCAATTTCTATACCGCAATTTCTATTTTCTGAGTATCCCTTTTAAAAGTTCAACTTCTCATTTTAAAAGTAGCATATATAGTGTTGCAACCTTGCAATCGTCTTTCTAGTCTCGATCTTTTGTTAACATGCTAAAGAGCACGCCCCTATCTAAATGTAAACGTAGATATTTGATGTGTAATTCTGGTTTTATTGAAGGAGTTATTGCCCTTGGAAATATGTTCAATGATGACTACCAGCGGGGCATTCGTGTCGCACCGGCACCCCATGTATGCCGCCTATAGGGTTTTTTTTATAGAAAATGTTAAATATCAAGGTCAAAGAGGAAAAATCATGAACAAAATTGTCACAAGTATGAATTTAATGTACATGATTATATCACATACAAATTGAATCAAAAGTTACCAGTCGAAAGAAATGACCAGGTTAATTCGTTGCGTGAGAAAAAAAAAACCCCATACGGAAACACGGACAGATGGAGTGACTAAAATGTCGCCAAAGTATACAGGTAGACAGAAGTAACGAAATGAGATGTTAACACATACAGTTACCATGGTTACGATCGAGAGTCGAGGGGTCACAAAGGAATTACCTGTGTGTAAAATCCGTAGATAAGTTTAAAGAACTTTATACAGTAAACGAAAGAAAAAAAGATGCATATGCTGATTTTACACACAGGTGATTCCTTTGTGACCCCTCGACTCTCGATCGTCACTCTAAAATTAGAGGGGTTCGAACTTGTGCACGAGTCTTCACTTATATAGCTTCAAATATTCATTTGCCCAAACAAAAAATAAGTAGCCTATTGGCTTCTATGAGAGGAGTGCCCAGGCGCGTAGCTACCATGTAAGCAATAAGACCGGGCTTGCAAATCAGCTCGGCCGTATCATTTTTTTGTAATTGCATGAGAGAGAGAGAGAGAGAGAGAGAGAGAGAGAGAGAGAGAGAGAGAGAGAGAGAGAGAGAGAGAGAGAGAGGGGAGGGATGGGGGGGTTGGTTGAAATTTCGACAAATCAAACAGTGTATGGATATGGACTAGACTATCAGTATTAAAAGACAAAGACCAGTAGTCTAGACCGTAACAAGAAAAGGTCAATCTTTGATAGCCCATTTCATTTCGAGGCTATGAACTCTATCTCTTTTTTATGATCAGACAACCATCTCGTTATACCTTGCTGAGCAACTCATACGAATTCAATCACACTGCATGTAGCGACTTTTAAAAGAAAACGATAGAGAAAGTGTGTGTGTTGTCATTGGTCAATCCATATGCAATAAAATCCAACTACATAAAATTTCTTTTGTTCTTGTACTCTAGTTTTGGTCGTGAAACACGGGAGTGATCATTGTCAGCGTTGCGACCGTCATATTTGACCATTATTTCAGACACAGTATCTGGATTCTACGTCTGCAAGAACCAGTTTGACATTGCTGTCGCATCGTCATGAACACTCACTCAGTGACTCAGTTTGTTTCTACAGACTGTCCGAAAATTTTGAATTACTCGACTCGACCGCAAATATTCATACAAAGATCCCACTACAACATATACTAGTATATAGCGCATGTACTTCAGATCTTTCATACATTTGAACACTAAGTTTACTTTCAAAACTAATTTTGTTTTATTTAATGTTTCAATCATTTTTTCCCGAAGAAATGCATTCGAATATTTAAAATATTCTCTTGATAAAGAGGTATTTTCAGTATATTTTCTAGGACTCTGATTATCTTAAATCGTTTCCCGTCGGGGGGGGGGGGGGCTACCGGGGCTCTGCCCTGGACCCGCCTCTGTGAACCTGCAATTTAAAACATGGCTAGCTAAGGGCCTAGCTAGTGCTTATGGATTCTCGACTTTTGAATGATTTAGAAAAAAAAGAAGATTCATATCATGTTGATAACTTGAAATAAAATAGACCCAGTGGCGGATCCAGAGTGGCAAGCGGGGGGGGGTTGTATGGACCCAAAAGGTCGATTCAAGGCACGAAGAGCGGGGGAGGGTACGGGAGGGGTTGCCCCTCCTGTAGGTGGGGGTCCGGGGGGCCTCCCCCGGAAAATTTTTGAAAAATGGAACAAAATGGTGCATTCTGGAGCACATTTTCTCCTTACCTTCTCGAATATTCAGACCATTTTTTCCACTCAATTTATGTGGTTAATAAAGATTTCTAAATAAAATAATTTCTCCTTTATATTCTGGCAGGGGTGTACAATTATGATAATAAATAAGGAATTTTGCAGAAAAAATAGTTTTGTATTTGTAAATGGCGAGCGAAGCGAGCGGAAATTTTAGGTTTCAAAGCCCTTTCATGCATTTTAGACCCATTTCAATTAGAAATGGGCCAAAGCTGCATGGACCCCACCTCCGAAAATCTCGGGGGGGGGTCCAGACCCCCGGTCCCCCCCCCCTCTGGATCCGCGCATGGTTGTATTGAGTTCTAATGAAACACGAGAAAATTACGAGTCTAAATACATTCAAATCGGTGGTTTCTGGAGTGTCGATGATCTATTTCTGAACAGTAGTTTGCTTTAAATACTATTTCAAAAGACCCTCCCGCTTCTTTTTTGGCAACTGGGGGAGGCGCGCTCCTTTTTTTCGCGAGACGATGTGGACGTTTTTACAAATGGACGCTTGGCTTCGCCCCAGGCTAGTTGATTTGTCCTTGCTGTAACATGTTTTTAGAATATTGGTACGGTATCGAGTAAAAAATGTTGAGTATCATTGGGTTTTGGTTTTGAAAAATTGAATGCTTAATTATAGGCCCTCGGAGCATATTCGAGCTATATACATTGTTAAATATTTGCCCATTTTTCCGGTTATTTCAAAGCATGTTTTTAACAAAATTAGTAGATGACAAAAATACTCAAACCGGGGGTTTGAGGACAGAAACGTGTAGGTTTCGATCCCCGTACCATTTACATTGATTGTTTGACACACGTACATGTTTTGCAAATTATTTGAACATGTTCATATTATAGTATTTGTTAATAATGTTAAATTTTTGTAAATTTGTTTCAAAATAGTGAATTCTGGTGGACATTAAGCAATTTTTTTATTACTCAGTTTGCAGGTTTTTTTCCGAGTGCTAATGTTATCAAAAAAAAAAATTGGGAAACCGGGGGGGGGGGGGGGGCTCCCGAACCCCCCTCCCAAACCCCCCCTAAATCCGCCCTTGAGACCAACCCCACCCCCCTAAAAATTTTGGACCATGTTAATGTATCGAAACTTATGCCTATTTTCTATTTTATTTCTTGTTTTTACACAGATTCAAAACATGTATATTCCATTATCAAACTTTGCCGTCTACCCCCAGTGATACATGTGTTAAGATCTAGGTCACGTACTTGCACTTCAAAGACGTGTGACGAAGTAAGTCGATCACGCGTCACACCAGACGAAGTTCAAGGACGAACTATACTGTCTGTGCTGCTGTCTGCAGAAAGGTCCCATGTTTGCATGCGCGAATTCATACATTAGTGGATCAAATATTCAATATTCAGGATGAGGATTTGGTCCACTTGTGTCATTAATCAACAGGAAATTTATCTTTGCTTCTAATGGAATTATTTCGAGTATATAAATCAGCGAATCTTGAGCCATGTTGTTGAGGTAAGGCGTGTATCAGTCCAGTAAGTTACCTTTTCCGCGGCTGTTCTCGATTTTTGCATTACTGTATTCTTATTACAAATGTACTTCCAGAAGAAACGGGTGATTTTACTGAAGACAGTGAAGTTGAGCTACCCACAATATCATGTAAATTTCGTGTCATCAAGCATTAGAAATCCAGAGTACTGCAATTTTTCTTTCTTGCCATGTCATTTTTACAAAGAATATGTACACAGATATTGAACTTGTACTATTATACTTGTACAGTAAATGCGGTTTGGGCGAAATGACGTAAAGTGTAAATGGGACGGATAGTTCTTACGTCGTAACGTCGTATCTTAGATGCGCGGAAAGTTCGAAAATCAAAGTAGCACGCATCCTTAAGAATTTTTAAGGAATTTTTATGAGAGAAATTTTCAGATACGTTGAAGAGGTGATCGACTAATTTTGAGAAATAACAATAAATTTTGACAACAGAAATGTTCGAAACGCTGCATTCAAGGAATGATAAGCATAAGTTGTTTGAACTTGGCTACATATGTCCTCGGAGACTCTTCGCCTTCCATAAACCAATATTGTCGAAGGGTTCCAACTCTATACCTTCCTGATGCAAATTCCAAACCAATTTCCATACACCAGACACGTGTTTCGAATATTAAATTCTCATCAGTGATGCTTTCAGCGGAGCCACCAAATTAATTTCAGCAGCGCCCTCTTTAATTTCTTGAAATTAGATTTGTACATTTATATTAAAGAGAATGCGTGGCTCCAAATTTCCTGTAGGGTCGATTCAGTAACATATCCAAATAAAATATATGTTCAAAATAGCATTGGAGGGATGGTGATAAGATGTTAAACTCCTTTAAATTATTTCCATGATATTTATCGGTAAAATGGCCAGTTTCCGAAATAGCAAAAAGAAATATGTATGATGTCACATTGATAAAAGACCAAAACAAAGCTTCTTTCAGGTGACAGAGCTGGAAAGATGTAATTGATACACTTGACAAACATCAGGCCACGGGGAACGATTTTAACTGTTCCACACTGCAACGTGAAATAAGTGTTTATATTTATTTCGAAGGGTTCCAACTCTATACCTTCTTGAAGAAAATTCCAAACAAATTTACATGCACCAGACACGTGTTTCGAATATTAAATTTTCATCAGTGATGCTTTCAGGGGAGCCACCAAAATTAATTTCAGTAGTGACCTCGTTAATTTTTTGAAGTTAGATTTGTAAGTTGTAAAACGTTTTACGTCTTAAAGTTCTTTAAGCCGGGCTTCCACTGTCGCAAATGCAGAGGCGATAGAGCTACGATTATGTAATTTTGTTTTTGTGGAGCGCATTCTCCTCTCAATCGCGGGCATTCTCTTCTGATCGTGTCACTATCGTGTCATGTTCTCTTGCATTCTCCTCTGTTCGCGGCACCGACGCGAATGCTTCAAACTGTTTAAAACATTCGCGTCTGAATTCGCCTCACACTCGCGGCACATACGCAGCGCATTCTCCTCCATACGCAGCGTGTTCTCCTCACATTCGCGTGCATTTTTGTTCCAAAGGTTGAGTAGAATGAGCCCCGATAGAGCCCCGACAAGAAAGAATCTGACACGAATGTGATGCGAATGCGCCGAGAATGTGACGCGAATGAAAACTCAAAGCGAATCAGCAATGAACTTGACACGATAGTGACACGATATTGCCACGATAATGCTACATATACACACGACAGTGACAATAATAATTATCTTAGAGTTGATGTCAAAGTCTGCGGATCAATATTTTGAACACTTTGACGATGCCTTTCAAGAGAAAACAACCTGGAAAGAGGTCAAAGTCAACAAAGGGTATTGATGCTCCTAAATATGTCAAATGATCACATAATAACGTTTACACTATTTGGCATATTACATTATTTAGATTGAGGATCACTGACGAGGGTTCATCAGTACCCAAAACGTGCATGTCTGGTCCATGCTGAAAATTTACCTGTTCTTAAATGATGCTATTGAGTTTGAATAGTTTTAATATCTTGTCATGATCACAGCGCTATCAGTTTAAAGTCGTGTCTCAATCTCCTGCATCGCAGCGCTATCGGGTTAAAGTCGTGTCTCAGTCTCTTACATTCGCCTCTCATTCGCCTCATTGTCTTCTTATCGTGCCACATTCGTGTTGCATTCTTCTCTATTCTTATCACACTCGCCTCACTATCGTAGCGGACGCGTAGCATATTCTTGTTGCATTCGCGGCGCCATTGTTTGCCTATCGCGCCAAGAAATACCTCATGAGAACGACGAGAATGTGACACGATTTCTCATTCGCCTCTGATCGTAGCTCATTCTCCTCTACATTCGCGACATTGGAGCCTAGCTTTAGAATCATGTAAGACCAGATAAATTTTCAGCATGTCCCAGACATGCACGTCTCGGGTATGAAACCAACGTCAATGTGATCTGTAGCCAATAAATGTGAAATTCTTACTTCCAAAATGTTTAAGGATTGGAGGAATATGAAATAAAATATAATAGAGTGTATAATATCTTCCGTAGTAACATGCCATAAAGAATACGATCGATTTTTGAGGATGAGACAAGGATTTTTTTGTATGTCTCATAAGAGGGGTGTCTGGTCTTTTGAATGACATGAAATGCTTCGGTATAACGCATACAAGACAAGTCAAGATAATTCGAGAAGAAGAAACGAGTGAAATGCTTAGTTCATTGTGTCAGTTTATGGTCTACTTCTACTTCTACTTCGGTTCTAAAGAAGGAAAAGACAAAGACAGCTACTCCACTTGACTTCTTTCGCTCGAGGTGCCGCCACCTGTTTACGGATTCGTACGAAAAACAACAACACTTAACAGAGACCATGATTACTTCAATTCTACGAGGTTTCATTGAACTTCCAAACACTTGTTCTTGAGAAGAAGTCAAAAATATAGAAACCTTATCGACGGACGGCGCTCTATGACAATAGCTCGCTTCTCTTAGGTGAGCTTAAAAGTGGCTTAGAAATTTAAACAAATTTTTAATGATATTTTTTTCTCATTTATTTTATCATTGAAATATTTTTTTGGAAAACATCTATAATGAAATCGACATAAAAGAAAAACGTCATTAGCAAAAAGAACTTTGATGGCCAAAATATTTTTGTTCGTGAATTCAATACAAAGCATCGATTAAGAGGACTGCATTTATGTTTAGTTTAAAATGAATTAGAATGAAGTCCTTCACATACATGTATGAAATTGAGAATAAAATTGTAAACAGATGTCACCGAGTAAGCATACCGAGATAATCAATGCTATCATTACTGCATGAAATAATACTGAAATAATTAAAAAAAAAACAAAAAGAAAACTAAAACTTCGAATTATCCAAAGTAATAAGTTCAGAAAAACCACTTTCAGAGAAAAAGGCAATCTTAGAAAAAATATTCAAGGAATTTTTTTTCAAGATTGAACAGCAGCAATTGAACAGGGTTTTTTATTATACTTGTTGACAAATCAAATCTTGATTATGAAGGCAAATAATTTCTGCATTTCTCAAGAACAATGAGACATTATGACAAATCAAGGATGAGAGTAAAGTATTTTTAATATGAATGTCACATTTGATGTTGTGTTAATGGGTCTCAAAAGAAGGGAGGAGATAAAAGTCATAAAGGCGAATTTTCATAATTGTACTATTACGGCGTTTGATAAGGACTTTAAAAAACTAGGATATCAACGGTATTTGCTACTTACCAGACAGAAAAAGATCGACCAGAATAAAAAGAAAAACACAAGTAGATATAGCCATTGCTCCTAAATTATTTCTGTCCTCGAACAGATACTGTTCGATATTTATATATGTTATTAGTGTTGGTCAATAAGATACGACGCACAGGCATTAGATAATGCAATTAAAAATAAAGAACCTTTATATTCATTACATTTAAATGTAGAGGAGGATATTTAAAACGTTCGGAGTCTAAAAGAGAAAGCAACTATATCCCACAAGGTATGTCTCTTACATTTATTTGCATATAGGTATAACAAATTAACATTCACACACTTAGTTTTTTTAATTCCAATTAAAGCATTAAATGCTCGCGGTCACATTAATCATACTCATACGATCTTGTTTGACACTTCTCAACAACCTAGTTCAACTTTTATAATGAAAAGAGTTACAGGTTCCTTATATCAAAAAGATATCAATACATTCCTTGCTTATATAATGTGTTAAGGCTTTTTAATAGTCAAATGGATAGCTTGCAATATTCTTAGCCATGCCAATCCTAGACCGTATGTAGCTTGTATTCGTATGACTAATTTTTCGTTTGACAGTCAAAACATTATGTATTTTGATTTTGTTGTTTTAAGGTGGGTCACTATTCGTGGATTTAACAGATGAACTTTAATTTTAAGGGTATTTTCTTAATACGATGGGCGAAATAATTTTGCATTATTCATAAAATATTGTATATAGATAAGGGAAAACACAAGTACATGTATACATTTTCTTAAGGGCCAACTTATGGCTTGAAAGATAAGGGTATCTCCAAAATGTCTCAGTACCTTTTCTATAACTACAATTACAAGCATCAAGAAGAATAAACAGTTTAAAATTAATGTTTTTGACATTTTCGCACTGAATCAAAGTGTTATTTGTTGAAAAATACCATACATTAAGTGTTACTGCTTCCTTATTCAAACTATACGGACACACCCTAAAAGTCAGAAGATGTATGATATATTGTTTCATGAAAACATAATCAAATTATCAAAACATTCTTTTTTAGACAATATTTTCGGATAAAACAACAGATAATTGTCAGAAATGAATGTTCATTGTAAAATGACAAATATATTGACAGTGACCATATCACAATAGAGAGAAAAACGTCAATAGTTCAGAAATTCATAAACCGAGGGCATACAAAATCAGAATAAAACAGAAACAAAAGCAAACGAACAACCTCCACCACATAAAAGGAAACGAACTCCCAATATTAGAGTAAGACCAGGTGCCTAGGAAGAGTCAGCATCTCCTGCTTGCATGAAATACCCGTCGCTTCAATTCAGCAGAAATGTTACGTTTTGGAGTATACAAGTATATTGTGTTTCTGAATGGTTCAAATAGTCTAAGACAGAGTATAATCCACCATTCTGGACAATGGCACATCATGATGAGTTCCCGATATCGACCGTAGAACTTCCTCAGTGCTGATATTAGTCGATCGCAAACGTATCCCTGACAGAGAAGCTTATCTAAAAGAAGCCTAGCTCTCATAAGGAAGTCGTAAATTTTATGCTTGTTCTGGCTTAACGTATCAATTGAGATATGAACACACCATATGCAGGCGATGAAGTTATGTTGTTTCTCAGAAAGGAAAGTTTGTGATGCTGAAATTGAAGTCGTCACGTTTGTTATAGAGTGAGGTGTTCATGTGACCATCAGTGTCGTAGGACAGCATTATGATAAAATAGGATGCTGCATTATTTGTCTCTGTAGTTTCTTTGACATCAAACTCCGACGGATAGATTCTTCTGACTTAAAGGTATACCTCGAATTGTGGGTTGTTGATGAACAACACATCAATTCAGAAGCTTAGTAATTTTTTCCCTTTAGAAACCAAAGTTTGAACGAATTAAGCTTAGTACAATGAAAGAAAAATGTCGGCACGTGTGTGGCACAATGGGTTCCCATTGTAATTCCCTGAATTTGTTAGAATATCTTTCCTCCAAACATCATAAAAATGTTGCCGATCAGGAAGTTTAACATCTGAATGATATCTGTTTCTGTGTACTTTTTTTCGTAATCGGACTTTTCTTTTAAAAATTGGGTTTTGTCACACTTAATAACAATTAATTTATATCTGCGATTGCCGTTCTTGCTTGATTTTTCTTAGTTCTTGAATATAAGTTCGGTTCCATTGTTTCCATTATCAATAAATCAATATTTTGACAATATAACTAAATCAATGGTCTACGACGACATTCAATTGTATATGTCGTAGATAATCAATACAAATCAATAATAAACCCCAATTATTGGCTCAGAGTCTGGAAGACAACAGAAACTGAAGCGAGATTTCAAAGCAAAATTCTGCCATAATGACTTTTGAGGATTATTGATGATAACCCGCGGCCGGTTTTGCAGAAACTGAGCGCCATGACAGAAGTGCCATATTTAAATTTAATACTAGTCTTTCATATTTGAAGGCATCATAGGCATGATAGAAAAATGCTACTATATCGAAGTCTGCATTTATCGACAATATCGATTGTACGTATATGACGAATTTTTTTTTACGTGGATGTAACGTCACGAAAAGCGACAATTTCATTCTGATATATGAGGGGCTATGTAAGAGGTATATAGCGCTGACCTTGACCCGTTAACTGACCTTGACTCATTAATCATCTTTGGGGCGAGATGTGATTGCCTAATTCTAATTTATCGTATTGTATGGTATGTAAAGAGAATTAAGATCGTACCATATTTTGATACATGAAGGGCTCTAAGATGTAAATAACGCTGACCTTGACCCATTAATCAACTTACCGTAGGGGCGAAATATGATCGCTGATTTATCCTATTGGATGTTATTCAAGGCGAATAAAGATCGTACGTACCATATTTTGAACAATATTCGATACGAGATACAAAGTGATCAATGAAATACTATGACGCCATTTAATGTAGATTAATAAGCTCATTCTAACGTGCTGTACTATAAGATACAGAGCTGACCCATGTGAAACAGATATGTGGGCTTCGTATGCGTCACCTATCTCGAGACACAGTTCGCAAATATTGACGTCATTATTTCATGACATTTTTTTTGCCAGTTATTAAGAGAAAAATAATTCTAGGTATTCCATGATTGATTCCGCCCTCCAGTTCTACAATTCATGCCAGTTAAGCAACACCCCAATAGTTCGGACTCCTTATACTTTAAACGATAGCACCGAGAAGTTTTTGTAAAATATATCAAATACCAATTCTTTTGTACATGACTTTACAACTTTTTTTAACATATAACACTAAAATGATATCGAAATTGAAAACAATTACCTGGGATAGAGCCTCAAATGAAAAGAATGTACTTTTGTGGGAAAATAATGTAGAATAAAGTTTGAAGAGAAGTATTGAAAAATTAAGGTAACAGGTACTTGGAAAAGAGATAAACCACATTAGGCTCAAGATTCACAAATCTAATACGGTTTTCTTTCAAAAATTTAGTATTATATTCTTTCTGTGGACTTCCGGTTGAGGTTTATTCCAACTACCCTCTTTTAATCGCTCTTATTAATAGATTGCCGATAATTCCCGTTAAAGACATTTGTTGTTCAAAATTGCTTTATATTCAATGTTCACCGATGTAAATGATGACTTTCAGCCAAATTATGCCGCAATTTGGTCGAACAGGATGCACATCCGGTTTTTAATTTTGTCATAAAAAGAGAAATTTTACGATTCGACGGATTAATCTCTTAACCGGAAGTGACATTTTGGCAGGTGGTTGTCCGACATGAAGATTGATATAGGTTGAACTAGGTTTTATTATAAAATTCCAGAAAATAGTTGTCACGAAGGTGTTATTTTAAAGAAAATACAGAAAAAGCACCCAAAAAGATATCGTTGTCAAAGTTTATTTCTTTGATAAAAACTATAGTTATAAAAATGCAACATCAAAATATCTTATTCATGGTCTAAATGTGTGTCTGATAATTAATTTAGTTTTATCGGTACGTAAGGCGCTTAGCTTCACTTCCGGTTTCATAAACGCGATTTTTGACACGATGTATTTTTCCAAAAAAATACTCCCAATTCTGAAGAGATACTTCACATTATCTCATTATGATTAATACATATTCAGTTTTGAATTTCATCAGATTAACAATTTGATTCATTGCAACCATACTGAATAGCGAATTTGATGAGATAAATCAACTCCATGAACTTGATGTCTAACTTGAATTGTTTAAAATCATACCCGTCCCCATTTCGATCTCGATTTAAAATAAGGTGCATAAAACAGTTATGTTTAATAAATAAATTTATCGTCATCGAAGGTCAGATCTATATCATGATACATAATTTTCAAACATTTTTTATCAAACCAGCATTTTGCATTAAAAACAATTCCACTGTTGCTTAACTTTTGTCTGGGTGTATATATACATTTGTAATGTAGATAAAGCCCATACGTAAGGAATAAAAGGGGGTAATTCGCATCGTTGTTAAATTCAGAATTAGTTAGAAAGGAATATCGTATTATCATAATGAATACCAGCATATATATTTATTCGTGGTTATCAAAAATGGTTTTGAATGACGAAGAAATTCGGAAGAAAGGACTGGTTCATTTGTTGTGAATTTGGGCTCAGAGAATAACTGTTGGGAATAGGGGCGCTGATATGTTATGGCTTTTGTTTAACAAATGTTAGGAAAATATTTAGCAAACGTTTAACAATCGTTAGGTTGTAAAGGGAACAGTTGTTTTATTTGTTTTTTGTTACCTCTATACAATCAAAATAGCAATCCAAGGAATGCTTGTGTCGCCTGCGAAGCGGTTTGATTATTATTCTAGAAAGTGGATCAAAATTCTAGAAAAGTAGGTCTAGGTCAAATATCTAGATCAAGGTCAAAAGGTCAAATTTTATGGTCTGTGTAGAAAGGTCTTGTCACAAGGAATACACATGTGAAATACCAAAGCCATATCACTTACCAATCAAAAGATATATCCATTCTTATTTTTTTTAAAGTAGGTCAAATATGTAGGTCAAGGTCAAAAGGTAAAAAAAATAATGGTATGTGTAGAATGGCATTGTTACGAGGAAAATACATGTGAAATATTAAAGCCCTATCACCTACCAATCAAAAGATATAGCCAATATTACTTTTCTTGAAAAGTAGGTCAAATATCTGGATCAAGGTCAAATTTAATGGTCTGTGTAGAAAGGTCTTGTCAGAAGGAATACACATCTGAAATGTCGAAGCCCTATCACTTACCAATTAAAAGATATAGCAAATCTTACCTTTTTTTCAAAAGTAGGTCAAATATCTAGGTCAAGGTCACAATGTCAAAATTTATGGTATGTGTAGAAAGGTCTTGCCACAAGGATTGCACATGTGAAATATCAAAGTCCTAACACTTACCAATAAAAAGATATATTCATTCTTAATTTTTTCTGAAAAGTAGGTCAAATATGTAGGTCAAGGTCACTAGGTCAAAAATTATTGTATGTGTAGGTAGGTCTTGTCACAAGGAATACACATGTGAAATATCAAAGCCGTATCACTTACCAATCAAAAGTTATGGGCTGTGACACCCAAAGTGTGACAGACAGACAGACAGACGGACAGACGGACGGACAGACGGACAACGGACAAAGTGATCCCTAAGTGTCGCTATGCTTCGCAGGCGACACAAAAATTCTATTACGCCCAGGGGTGTGGCCAGAATGCAATTGACGTGTAGGATCGATATCCAGAAAGGCAGGCGGTTATTTATCCTTATTTCGAAATTCTTGCATACACTGTTACAACGGACCAGTGATTTTTATTTATTTATTTATTTATTTATTTTTAAAATTCAAGAGGATCTCTTTCCATTATCTGTAATTTTTGATACTCTTAAAGATTAATTCTTTATATATTGATAAAGGTAAACTGTATGATAGTTATATAGTCGGGGAAAGTTGCATCATTTGAAAATTTAATCTTATTGGTCTTGATGTAATGGCAGCAACGTCAGTGACGCGCTATTCCGAAACGAACCCTTATGTGGTGCGAGCATGTCTATGAAATAAAGCTTACTCCGCACACATATATTATTATAAATATAATGTGAACTTTAATGTATAAATGTGAACATGGAATAGTGTGTCGTAAGTCAAGTATGACTGGGCATCAAATTCCAAAACTATGTACTGATCTTATTACAATTATAACCTTGTAAATTTGATGTGTGACACTCAAATAAATGATTACTGATTCTGATTCATATAAATTTACGAAATTAGTAATTGCATATATGATATTCGTATAAGTATGACGTTATCTAAAATTCTTTTCTGTTTTAGCTTTATTTGAACTTGTTTATCTGCAGTTTTGCCGATTTGTTATTTTGAGAGCTATCACTTAATCATGTATTTTCTTGTATATGGTCCAAAGAATAACGTCTCAACAATTTTGTTAATTGCATGTCTTCCGAAAATTTAAGACATTTCAACGATAGTCTGATGACAGTAACTTCAAGTTAGAAATGACTGACATACATTGAATTTTATAACTAATTAACACGAGAATGTGTCACAACCATGTAACAAAGTTGCATGGCTGGCAGGTACTTGTTACATCGCACAAAAATTTATTACAATGTAACAAATATTGACATCAGTGGTACTTAGACAGTCTGTTCGAAGTGAACATGCGCTCGGGTTTATACATGGTTTGAAATAGTGTAATACGTCCAGATTTTTAAAACATGATAAAAATATTTTATTTATTTATTTATTTATTTATTTATTTATTTATTTATTTATTTATTCATTTATTTATTTATTTTTAACTTTTTGTCATACATTTGTAACTGCATATTTAACATTATTTCAGTATCTGACATATTTATTTATGAGTCCCAAATCGAATATGAGGTATGGATCAATGATATGATAGTAATCATAATTACAATAAACTCAATACCAATAATGTTAGCATTGTATACCCAGACACACTAGGAATATAAGTTATGAGAAGGAAGCTACATGTATGCATGAGCACCGGGTCCCTCATTTGTGCATACTAAAACCCTAAAAAACTTCAGTCTAAAGTTTTATCTAATTCTATGAATGAATGAATAAGCAAATGGACAGGTATCTGCGGTAGATAAATAAATAAATAAATAATTAAATGAATAAATAAATAAACAAATAAATAAATAAATAAATGATATAACATAAACGTCAGCCTGATTGGCTGATTTTTTTTAACACACTTATCAACTAAAATATTTGTTGTTGTTGATGTTAATGTTTTAGACAATTATAGAACTATACTTAAACAGGGGATTCGACATGAACATAATGAAGCGCATTGATACAAATGTAGACAGGTAGATGAATCTAATACAAATGTAGACAGGTAGATGAATAAATAAATACGGTACAAAAGATGTCATCATGAATAAGTAAATAACTAAATAAACAGATGTAACCGATTAATAAGCATACAGACATTACATATATAAACAAATAGATACTGTATAAATATAATATAAAATGCAAATTACTGTACAGTACAAGTATATCAATAAGAGACTGAGAGAGTGAGAATGATATAAAATTGCTAGTGTGATAAACATTTCCATTATTTTTTTTAAGACTCCTTGTAAAAAGGAAATTGACGATATTAAAACTGGAGCAAATGATCAGAAATAGTTTTAAAACGTTTGCATCATGCATAGGGTAAGATTGTTATCAATATAATCGATATTGTGACACAGGTGAGCTACTAAAAACTTACAAATACACTTTTTTTAACACCTCATGTAGAATTTCGATAAAAAGGGAGATTAGAAATACCAAAATTTAATGTCAAAGTCATTCAAATCTATTGATTTTTCCCCAATTTTATAGAATTCTGCTATTTTCCCCCAATTTCAAAGGCGCCGGCCATGATCCAAACAGCGAAGGGTTTGAAAGCCCTAGAATAAAACGGGTTAAAACTCAAACTAAGCCTACATGGTTGACCCCTGAAATTAATGAAGCTAGACACAAACGCGACTACTTTCACAAGAAATTAGATTTTGATAATTATAAAATCTGGCGCAATAAAGTAACCACTCTCATTATCAAGGCAAAAGAAAACTACTTTAGTAAGGCAATTAATGAAAATAAAAACACAGGCGATATTTGGCGGAACATGAAACAAATTATACCTAAAGGAAGTCATTCGATCCCAAATAAACTATGTGATGGAGAAACTGAAGGTGAAACTAAAGAAGAAATGGCTAAAATCTTTAATCAGTTTTATGCAAATATTTCTAAGCAAATTGTAACTGCACATAAGTCCTGTGTCTACTTTAGAACTCATTAAAAATTTTACTAAGTCAAAGTTAACAGCAGCAAATATATTTGAAATTCAACCAATACTCGAAGAGGAAGTGCATAGGATGCTAAAGAAACTTCAAATCAATAAATCAGCTGGAATAGACAACGTAAAACTAAAATTATCTGCTGATATTATAGCAAAACCAATAACTCATTTGCTAAATTTAAGTATCTCAACCTCGAAATTCCCTGATAACTTCAAAGTAGCAAAGATCATTCCAATTTATAAAAAAGGCGATAAGACAGACCCAGGAAATTACAGACCTATCTCATTACTCCCGACAATTTCAAAACTCTTCGAAAAACATGTTACATCCCAAGTATACAACTTCCTTACAGAAAATGATTTACTAATGGATTCTCAATCTGGGTTCCGTAAGCTCCATTCCTGTCAAACAGCTTTGACTAGACTTACAGAAAAATGGATAAAAGAAATTGATGATGGAAATATGACTGGTACTGTTTTGTTGGATCTTCGAAAAGCAAGCATTTGACCTCGTTAATCACCCACTTTTATTAGAAAAAATGAAGCATTATAACTTTGATACAAATAGCTTACAATGGTTTAAATCATATCTTTCAAACAGGTCACAGGTCGTACAAATAGGTAATACGCAATCAGGTCTAGAATCCATTTACTGTGGGGTTCCACAGGGGTCTGTGTTAGGACCAATTTTGTTCCTGATCTATATTAATGATCTTCCACTCCATGTCAAAAATTCTCTTCTTGATCTTTTCGCTGATGATGCGACTCTACATCACTCCGGACACATAATTGATCAGATTGAAAGTAATTTGAATGATGACATACTCAGTGTTAAGACTTGGTGTGATGAAAACAAAATGGCCATCAATGAAAACAAATCTAAATGCTTGCTAATTGGTTCTCGTCAACGTTTATCACGCCTTGATAAAAAAGAAATTGATATCGAAGTAAATGGAAAACCTCTTCAAAATGTAGAAGCTGATAAGTTACTTGGAGTTACGATTGACAACAACTTACAATTTAACAAACATATTAACGAAGTGTGTCGAAATATATCCTATAAAATAAGTCTTTTAAGGAGAATTAAACGGTATTTGAATAAACATTATAGAAAGCTGTATTTCAATGCTTACATACTACCAAGTATTGATTACTGCCTCACTATTTACGGTAACGCTTCTAAAACACAACTTGATCGCGTCCTTAAGTTACAAAAGAGCGCGGCACGTGTAATTATGGATGCCCCGCCTGATTCACCATCCCAACCTTTATTTGATGAGCTAGGTTGGCTAAATATTAATGATAGATGCATGTTTAACAAGGGAGTACTTCTTTACAAAATTTTCAATAACCTGGCCCCTCCATATCTCTGCGACCTTTTCTCTAAAAATTCAAACAGCCTTTACACTTTGAGATCTGTAACCGGAAATGATCTACAAGTCCCAAGACACAAGACAGAGTCCTTCAAGCGCAGTTTACAGTACAGTGGAGTCTCCTTATGGAATGAACTTCCATCCAATATAAAAGAAGCATCGTCTTTATTTAGCTTTAAGAATTGCCTTTATAAATATCTTTTTGGAAAAGGAAAGAATGAAGATCCCTTGTAATGTTACATTTATCAAACGCCATGATTCAGTATTTCTATTTATCACTTATCATGACTTTTACCATGTCTTATGTATATATATATTTTGTAAATATGTTATGTGAATTTGTTTGTTTATGAAGGCCTCGAGGAAGAATAGTGTCTCACTAATCGAGTTACCTTCTTAAAATAAAGAATTTATTATTATTATTATTATTATTATTATTATTATTATTATTATTATTATAACTTAGATTTTAAGACCCAATCAAAACTGTTGAAGGAAAATACATACAACTTGATAATAGTCTTGTTTTCAATAAAACTAGGCGAGCTCACGTGTGTACAAATGAGTTAAAGAAGATCCTGACGACAATCCCAACAGCACTCACAATAGAGCACCAAATTGAGCATCGACGGACCCCTAGCAAACTAGAGGTGGGACCAGGTGCCCGGGAGGAGTAAGCATCCCCTGTTGGCTAGCCGCACCCGCCGACGATGTTCACGCATGCAATGAAACAACATATAAAATTCATGCACTGTCTGAGGTTATATCTATGTAGAAAGTGCTATGGCGACCATGTCAGGGAAAAACATTCAAAACACTTACTGTCAAACCCCTCGCGGGGAACTTTTTTACGAGCTCCACACGGCAAAGGGCATAAGTGTGACACAAATGAGTTAAAGAAGACTCTGACGACAATCCCAACAGCACTCACAATAGAGCACCAAATTGAGCATCGACGGACCCCTAGTAAACTAGAGGTGGGACCAGGTGCTCGGGAGGAGTAAGCATCCCCTGTTGGCTAGCCGCACCCGTCGACGATGTTCAAAAATGAAATGAAACAACATATAAAATACATGCACTGTCTGAAATCACTCTTACCTACTGACCTGTCTGAAAATAAAATTGGACGATACTATACTTTACCGACTTTGGGTAACCAGATTAAATCAATCTAAATACTCAGGGGTAGGAAGATGCTAACACATCCCGTTGTCCAGACAAGCAGGCGTCGTAGGCGACAAGGTCAACATCACACCCGTGCTGTACCCGTACTGCTGAAATTCTGAATTAGGTGCACAAGTCGGATGAATTGCTATAAGTCCAATGGCAGCAGGAAGTCGTACACAGCGATAGAAAGAAATGAAATGTTCGCATTTTGCAACAGAAAACGAAGTATTTTAGTGATAGATTCCAGTTTTTCCTCTGCAGAGAGCACGCAATCTCGAAATGCGCAGTTTGTGATTCTATTTGAAGAAACTAACCCGTACATGTACGTTCCGGATTATACTAAGATATGACTGAAGGAGTTATATTCCTTGGTCAGTTTAATATACGCATGAAGGAAAATACCAATATAGACGTTATAATAAATAAATTATGCTTATTCGTTGAGATAACGTGCAGTTATGCTTTAGCGCATAACTACGATTATCTTTAACCCGTAAATAGGTAGTCTGAAAGTCTCTGCTCGGACTAACCTGTCCCTAATAAAATCGAAAACAAAAAGAACGAAAATTCACACACACATAAGAGGTCCACGTGCAGTAACTTAGTTGAGGAGTCGAAATTTATCAGCTATAAGATTATTTGATTCAAATATGATCGAAAAAACAAACTTAGTGCAAAACATTAAGTACCTGTGTTTCTTTCTTCAAGGTTAGGTGGGAATTTTGTGAGTGATTTCGGAAGAGAAATCGAATTTGATTTTCGATCTTGTCAAAAAATAAAAAATAACAAACAAAGTTTGTAGAGAACATTAGGTTCTTCCTGTTACATGTAGGTTTAATGAAATTCCTGAGGAAGGTTATCAACAGAATGATGACAGATATTGTCTTATGGCTTATTAAAGAGATAAAATGGAGATGATAGAATCATGAATTAGAGAAAATTTTACTGACGTTAATACTGGAAAAATAAGACTTCATAATAAATGTTAAACGTCTTCAAATTCTATAGCATCATTTTAGACCTGATAAATTTACAGCATGGACCAGACATGCACGTTTCGGGTACTAAACCCTCGTCAGTGATCCTCAGTCTAAACTATGTAAAATTCCGATAACGATTTTTTTCGTAAATGACAAGAAAGGGGGTAGGGGTGGTGGTGCTTGGTATATATATGTACCTATAGTGACGACAACAAAACGCTCAAAGTCCAACTGACAAATGCTAATAAATACTTACTAGCCTTTTATGTAGAGTAAATGAGATAAATACATGTACATTGCATAATTATCAAAATACACACACAACGGCATTCATTTATAAAAGTGATTGATCAGATATGGGCTGTATTTAGCCCAGAATCTCATCAAGTGTTTCTTATATATATTTATCTCTGCGCTAGAAAACTTGATAATTACTAATTAAGGGGTCTGTCATGGTCAGAGCATGATCATTCGACGGATGTTCCGCGTTGGTATCACGGGTAATAGCGTGTGTATAGCGTCTTATCACGAACTCTTTTAGCCTTAGACGTGTTTGGACGTGGTAAGTTGTGCTTAGTGTTTCAGCAGTTGAACAGCCGCCGGCGGTCATACCCAGTACAAAGCATAGACTCGGCAAAAATACCACGTACGACCAGCAGATTTTTTAACGCATATTGGACGTGGAGTGCAGTGTGACCGGGGCTTTTTATGTAATGTATTTGAAGATACCTCATGCAAATTTCGATTGATAAGCATATTTCTAAAAACTTGAATTACAGTCCAAATGGTAGGGGGCAGCCGTGTTGAAAAGAAGCCAATATAAATAAAAAGTTGAAAACTAAGATCTCACCCTCTTTGATTTCTAAGTTTTCACCCTCTTTGACCATATTACGATTTTTAGATTGAGGATCACTGACGAGGGTTGAGTACCCCAAACCTGCATGTTTGGTCCATGCTGCAAATTTATCCGTTTATAAATGTTGCTATTGAATTTGAAGACGTTTAACATTTGAACTACTTGGCGAGTGTGACTGCTGGTGGACCAGGAGTCCCTGAGGGCACATGTAACCAAGTTCGATCAACTTCAGTTGATCGTCTGTCTCTTCAACGCATTCAAAATTTTCTGGTACTAAAATTCTTGAAATTTCTAAAACATGGGTCCTGTAGCATCATATCCCATCCATACTGCTACATCTTTCGGTAGATTTTCGACATAATAATTTTCACCATCTTTGGCCATATTAAATTTTTAGATTGAGGATCACTGACGAGAAATGAGTACCCGAAACGTGCATTTCTGGTCCATGCTGCAAATGTATCCGTTTATAAATGATGCTATTGAATTTGAAGACATTTAATATTCTGGCTATGGGCTAGCCTAAGTTCTATCTGGCTATGGGCTAGCCTAAGTTGTCCAAAATGCTACATGATCCAATGATTAAACGTAATATACCAATCAGCTTTTCCAAGCGACCAATAAGATATATCGTATTAAAGACGCATGCGGTTTATGAAAGTACTTGCGTATATATAGAATTATGAAAGAGGGTGAAAAGTTACACTAGAAAATAGCTTTCAATTATTGTTTTCATAATTTTAAAATGAGTAAGAATATGAAATATATGTCATTTGAATGAGGAGACTGAAAAGATGTTTTTCAAATCATCATTGAACGATCATAGTCAATATTGAGGAGCTGTGAAGCAGAAATAAATCAAAATTTCCTAAAATTTCTGTGAATTTTGGCAAAAATTTGAAGTTTTAACCCCAAAAAACACAGTAAAAATAGGAATTGGAAATTGCAACTTATTTCATCTGAAAGATCCTACAAAATACTATATATTCACTCTTTTCAATTTTTAAAAACATCAACCATATAAAAGTTGTAATTTTTTTCCTTTTTTTCAGTGTTTTTTGACTAAAAACAGGTTTTTCCCGAAAAAAACCACTTTTGCGGTGGAAATTTCCGTGCCACAATTTTTAATCAGAAAGAGCGCAAAACATGCTACAAAGTTAGGCCGGTTTTGGAGGATCAAAAGGGAGGGGGTGCATCCAAACCAGTGATACATCCCAGACTATTCCGATGTCCTCGCACCTCATCAACTTCACAAAAATTTGACAAGTCTTCACGACAACGCTGTGGTATCGTAATTCTTAATTTGAATATTGTACTATTAACGTCATATCTACAATAATATGTTTTTTTTTAAACAATTTCTACATTTGGACCAATTAGTGTATGATACAGTGAACCCTTTGCCTTCAAAATCCCTAATGACGTTTCTTGACCCTTGGATCCATTATATCAAGGAAATGTTTGGTATACTAAGGGTGCCATCCAGCCGACTAAGCTGTTTCGTTGGGGATATCACACCTTGTTTTTGTAATTTCTTACCAAGACAAATTGATTAATGCAATTAAGAAATTAATGAGCGATAAGAGAAATCGATAAGATAGTGCTTCGTAACAAAATTTTATGTGAACTTTTTAGAAGTTTTCCATAATTTCCCCCGAATTCGAACTCTCCGCTTTTCCCACAAATATATTGAGAGAGGCGATAGATTGGTAAAGTTGATTTGTGTTATAATGGAATTTTCCTACGGATCAAGCAATTTATGAATGACTCTGCCTTGAGTTGTAACATCGTCACAGAGGAAGTTCTACGGTCGATATGGGGAACTCGTCATACACTATGATGGCCCACTCTCCAGAATGGTGGATGATATTCTGTCATAGACCTTTAGAACCATCCAACCAAAGATTGTACTCTAAGTCTTCCGAAATGGAAGTAACCGGATGTGACAGTTCTACCAAATTGAAGCGGTGGGTGTTGCATGCAAGCAGGAGATGCTTACCCTTCCTGGGCATCTTGTCTCACTCCCATATCGGGAGTTCGCTTTTCATATGGTGGAGGTTTTTGTTTGTTTGCTTTGGTTCCTGTTTTATACTGATTTTGTATGCCTTTGGTTTCTGATTTTCTGAATTATCGATTTTGTGCTGTATACAGGGATATGGTCATTATCCATATTTGTCATTCAAACTTTTCAGAATTATCAACATATAAGTTTTTTATTGTGTATCTATTTATGTGCGTTGTAACCATATGACCTCTCCCCAACAATAATGATGCAAATTAAGTATTTTGATCTTTAACTAATTTCCTTTTATTTTGTGTATGGGGTATTTCCAAATGTCGCGGAGAAGATAACTCTAATTTCAAATGTTAACTTAACGATCACGTGCGAAACTGATGTAATAGAAATGATTGTCATTCCCGCAAGCGTGTAGCATACGTCTGTCAATACGAGGTGTTCATTGGAAAATTGCGCTACGCTACGCGCATTGATGCAGTTTTCTGTCCAATTTTTCGGGTGATACCTGCATCAACAGAAAAAATATAAAATTCATTTCTTAAATCACGTAATTTTTGAATTGACCAATAAATTGTATAACCCCAGATTGTTACATTATTTCAGAAAAAAAAATAGTCCTTGAAATTTCAATTACTTAATAAGTACTTTTGGTGAAAATGTATCGTTTTCAAGGAAAAATCGCCGAAATTGACAAAAAATGATCATTAAATCTGCTACCTTTCAAACATCGGAATGTATACTATTTATGAAAATATACTCTTTAAAACTGAGATGATTAGAAATTCGATCTTCGAGTTAAACATGTTTTTGGGTCAAAATAATGACTTTTTTTTAAATTTATTTTTAAGTCATCTTGCTCAAAAATTGATGCAGGTCATATTGGTTTAACTACTTTAGGATAAAGCAATACCATAGCTCTAGAAGAAAATGTGCAAGTGTCGACCTTCTCACTTTTAATGAAAATTACGAGGTGCTGTCATGGCAACCAGTAAAATCGTATTTATAAGAATTTTTTTCTTAAAACAAAAATAAGGATTTATATGATTTTTTTTTCATGCATTGCAGAGGTATTGAAATGACAAATATGAATAATGACCATATCCCTGTATTCAGCATTTAATCGATAATTCAGAAAATCAGAAACGGAAGGCATACAAAATCAGGATAAAACAGGAACCAAAGCGAACAAAAAAAACCTCCATCACATGAAAAGAAGTGAACTCCAGATATGGGAGTAAGCCCATGAAGAGTAAGCATCTCCTGCTTGCATGCAACATCCGCCGCTTTCATTCGGTAGAACTGTCACATCCGATTACTTCCATTTCGGAAGACGTAGAGTACAATCTTTGGTTGGATGGTTCAAATGGTCTATGACAGAATATCAGCCATCATTCTGGAGAGTGGGACGTCATAGCGTATGACGAGTTCCCCATATCTACCGTAGAACTTCCTCATTGACGATGTTGGTAGGTCACAAACATATCCCTGACTGAGAAGCTTACATGAAAGACGCTTAGCTCTCAGAACAAAATCCGTATATCTGGTACTTGCTCTGGCATAGCGTATCAACTGAGATATGAATACACCAAACCCAGGCGATGAAGGGATGTTGATACTAAGAAAAGGAAAGTTTGTAATGCTGAAATTGAAGTCGTCACGTTTTTCATAGAGTGGGGTGTTCATATGACCATCAGTGTCGTAGGACAACATTATGTCCAAATAGGATGCTGAATCATTTGTCTCTGTAGTTTCTTTGACTTCAAGTTCCGAAGGATAGATACTGCTAGTTATGATATGGTATTCTCTTAAAAGACGAAAATGTTAGAATATGCCAAATTGGACGTTTACAGCCAAAAAAAAAGTGACGGGTAAATTTTTATTAATTTTTTTGGTCTGAATTGTTCAAGGAGATGTTCCTCTACTTGTGAACATATCCATCTCTCTTCTATCTCAGTTCTATTTAAAGTCGCCATCCTGACCTTAATGGAAATTTTAGTAAATGTACAAAATGTGAATGTTAAATCGAGTTTCGTAATGTTTTACCACTTGTTTTCCTTCTCGGTATTTTTTCTCCTCTTAATCGTTTTAATGTTACAATGTCATGCACATTTCTCAATTTACAGGATTTGCTGAAGAAAACGAGTTATATTTAGGGCCGTCATGTGACGGAGGGGAATCCCCAGGTGCATTTATTTTTCATACATATCAGACACCCACTACATATAAAAAATATATAGCGCGGCGGGTGTTGCATGCAAGCAGGAGATGCTTACTCTTCCTGGGCACGTGGTCTCACTCTCATATCGGGAGTTCGCTTCTTTTCATCTGGTGGAGGTTTTTGTTTGTTTGCTTTTGTTCCTGTTTTATCCTGATTTCGTATGCCTCGGTTTCTGATTTTCTGAATTATCGATTTTGTACTGTAAACAGGGATATGGTCATTATCCATATTTGTCATTTGGACTAATGCTAGGTTTACCATTCACAATCGCCCCCGATTTTCCAGATTGAGGTAAATCGTGGGGAACGTTAGAGGACATGGGTTAAATTAAAGATCGTAAGAGTGCGTGGTAATGATCTTAGGAAATCGCAGAGATCGTGGCTAAATTTTTGATTCTAAAAACATTGCTACGATGGTCCCGATTATTCCCTACATCGTGAGAGAGCAAAGTAAACGTGATGGGGATAGTGGAGCGTGATGGGCATAGTAGTGCGTAATGGGGTGTACTAGAGCGTGACATACCTTGACAAAGCGCAACAGATCGTTATATCCGATCGTAGGAGATCTTGATGAACTTATGAACACGTTCTCCTTAGATCTTCTACGATTTTACTCACGCTCTGTGACGATTTGTTAAGTTTCCATCTTCTTGTGACACGTTTTACAGCGATTACCCCGATCAGTCCGCACGGTCTGTGGTGTTTCGAGAATTTCCGTCACAGTTTCCACGATTCAGTCCTACATCTACAAGATGCTTTGCGATTCAAATATTCCTAGGATGAAACTTATTATACCTAAAGGCAACCTCTTTAATGTTAGATTACAAGAGTTCTTCAATTCTCATTTTTTCTAGCATCTACAAATTAAGCCCCATAAAGAAGTATTGGTAATCATTGTTTTAAATGACAAATATGGATAATGACCATATCTTAATACACAGGACAAAATCGATAATTCTGAAAATCATAAACCAACCGAATGCATACAAAATCAAGATAAAACAGGAACCAAAGCAAATAAAGACAAATTTCCACCATATGAAAAGGAGCGAACTCATAATATGGGAGAGAGACCAGGTGCCCAAGAAGAGTCAGCATCTCCTGCTTGCATGCAACACCTGTCACTTCAATTCGGTAGAAATATCACATCCGGTTACTTCCATTTCGGAAGATACAAGTATAGTCTTGGTTGGACGGTTTAAATGATCTAACACAGAATATTATTCACCATTCTGGACAATGGGACATCATAGTGCATGACGAGGCCCCTGTATCGACCGTGGAACGTCCCAGTGACGATGTTTGGCGATAATAAATGCATCCCTGACTAAGAAGCTTATCTGAAAGACGCCTAGCTCTCAGAACAAAATCTGTATATTTGCTATTTGCTCTGGCATAACGTATCAATTGGGATATTTTTTTACTTTAAGCTCCGACAGATAGATTTTGCTAAGGTAATCCGCGAAGGTCGGATTATTGATGGACAGCCACATCGTTTATATATCTGTAAGTGAAGTTGAAGTCAGAAGTATCTTTTCCCATCAGAGATCAAAGATTGAATGAAGTTAAAGTCAGAAGCTAAGTATCTTTTCCCTTCAGAGACCACAGATTGAATAAATTCAGCTTCGTAAGAGTATAAAAAAGTCGGCAAGAAGCGGAGCACAATTGGTTCCCATTAGAATTGCGACAATTTGTTGAAAGACCTTTATTCCAAACACCACAAAAATGCTGTCGATCAAGAAGTTTAACATCAAAGTATTTCGGTTAATTTTTGGACATAATTATTTTCACACATTTTGGCAATATTACATTGTTTAGGTTGTGTATCACTGATGAGGGTTAAGAACCCAAATCGTGCATGTCTGGTTCACGCATCCCTTGACAGAGAAGCTTAATTGAAAGACGTCTAGCTCTTAGAACAAAATCTGTATATTTGCTTCTTGTTCTGGCATAACGTACATGTATCATTTGGGATATGACCACGCTACTCAGAAAAGGGACGTCGTCACGTTTGTCATAGAGTGAGGTGTTCATGTGACCATCAGTGTCATAGGACAGCATTATGTCCAAATATGATGATGAATTATTTGTCTCTGTAGTTTCTATGACTTTAAGCTCCGACGGATAGATTCTGCTGAAGTGGTCCAACCAATCTAATGGTTGAATGCAAGATACATGTACGTTCCTCTGCTGTCTCTGCTATAGTCCATTATGTTGTACCTTGCTATCCTCCTCTGTACTGCTTCAAGCTAATCTATGTGGGTTTTGTTGGAATAATCCCAAACTGAAACAGTATATTCCATTTGGGTTCTAACAAGTATCTGCGTGGCAGATGACCGTCTTAAGTCGGATCTGGTCGCCCATTGGTGTCATTGGTTTATGTGTATCACGTTTCTATGGTGTGAGTTGATTTTCCTTTTCCCTTTTGTGTCTCTTTCTGTTGGTGTCTACGCTGTGTGTTTTTGTAAAGGATGTTTAGGAGTTTTGATGTGGATGCTGCAGCCTAGTGTTGTTGGAGATCCCTACCTTTATTTCAGGAATGCTGTGGTGTTATTTACCTCCCGAGTAATGTTGTAAATTTAGGGTTCCCATTCTAGCTTGCTGTCAATTGTTACTCTCAAGTATTTGGCCAAGTTTGTTGCAATATATGGCCATGGATAAGGTAGATAGGTTTTATCATTCTCTTTTGTTGGTGGATTACCTCATATTTTCCGGGTCGAAGCTCATCACCCAATGCCTGTAATATAAATTATGAAGCTCGCATAATAAAGCTGGACCCTATCAGTCCCCTATTGAAACGTCTTCAAAATCAATTGTATCATTCAAGTACAGATAAATTTGCAGCATGGATCAGATATTTAACCCACGTTTCAGATGCGCGCTTCAGGTTCTTAACCCTCGTCAGTGATACTCAATCTAAACAATGCATTATGACCATAGAGTGTGAAAGTTATTCTGTTCAAAAATGTACCGAAGGACGTAGCAGGATGGATGGGATATGATGCTACAGGACCACGTTTTCAAAAATTTCGAGAAACTTTCATAACAGAAATTTTCGAATGCGTTGAACCATTTTCGAATGAGATCAACCAAAGATGATTGAACTTCGCTACACGTGCACCACCAGCAGTGACACTCACCACGTGATGTAAATGCTAAACGTCTTTAAATTCATTCTCCTTTCAAATATCCGAGAATCATCCCTAGTCATTCCCAATGCGACATTGCATATACTATGTAGTGTAACATAATAATGCATTGTTGTGTTAAGTATACAATTGAAAATGCTGCATCCTTTCAATGCGATTTTGATCTTACACTTTTTTAACTATGCTACTAAATCGACCCTACTGGAAATTTGAGAATTTAATACTATTTTGATCATACATTTTATTTAACTATGCCACTAAATCGACCTTCAGCAAATCTGGAGCTGCGCAACAACAAACAAATCAAACTAGACGCTACTGAAATTAATTTAAGCTGTGGAAGCATCATTGATGAGCAATTACTCTCCGAAGTACGTGTCTGGTGCATAAAAATGGTTTGATATTTTCACCAAGAACGTAAGGAATTTTATTACCTCCATTATGTATAAAACTTGCATATTATTTCCTTGATTAAATTTCACAGATTCACAGATTAACCTGACTTATCGTTTGGTTGTAGTGACTTCGTTTTAAAATTGTTATGTCTTCAAATTCATAGAATTTTTTTAGAACAAATAAATTTGAAGCTTAGACCAGACGTGCATGTTTTCGTTTTATATTGACCCTCGTTTGTGATCCTCAAGCTAAACAATGTAATATTGCGAAGAGTGTGAAAGTTATTATGTTAAAAAATGAACCGAAAAAACCTAGCAGGATTGGTTTGATATGATATGCTAAAGGACCAATGTTTCGAAGTTTTGATAACAAAATTATTCTAGTTGAATGTTGAATGAGATAATGAAGATCATGACGGAAATCTCAACAGAACTTACAATATAGAAGACAGGTGGGCTTATTGTATAGCTCCGCATTTGGTGTCATTGTCGGTACCCGTACTCATGTTAAGGAAATCCGAACATCTCCATTCTACTCTCACGTAAGTTCTTCATCAACCTTCATGGATGATTCTTCTACGCTTTACTACATGTACATTGCTTGGTACTGATTTCGCATTGGACCTATATCGCATGCTTAAATAAAAAGTCAGGTTTCAAAAATGGGACAATTCAATCTCCACCTATTTTGCGTCCTAGATCAATCACACTTGTGCGGTGGTGCATTAAGCAATGCATAGTTTGGATACTGTATCTGAATAAAATTCTATGCTTAACCGACCAGATCCAGCTTATTTTAATTAGGTAAAGAAGATCCTGACGAAAATCTCATCAGCACTCACAGTAAAATATTATACCAACTTGAGAATCGACAGACCCTAGCAAGCCATAGGTGGGACCAGGTGCCCGGGAGGCGTAAGCATCCCCTGTTTTTCTAGCCGCACCCGTCGTCAATGTCAAGAAAATGAAAACAATATCAACAAAGCATGCACTATCTGATATCATGTCAATATAAAAAGTGCTATGGCGACAATGTCGGGGAAAATCATTTTTAAAAACACTTTCAAACCCCTTACGAGAAACTTCTTTACGAGCTTCACACGACAAAGGGCTTAAGTCCTTCACAAACCAAGCTTGAGTGAAAGAAGCGTCTGTACATATAATGTACCTGCGTGACACTTTGTTTTGATCATGATTATATTCATATTTGTAGACAATACATTTCATTTCCATAGGAATTGACAATGCCTTTTATTAAAAGTATGTATGTGCAATTGTGATGGTGGTGCATTTTATGTGCATGTCGACAAATAATGTGTCTATAGTTATGCTCGAGGCTTATACACTGCCATCCATAAATAACTATACAAACAAGGAAATCATTCTAAATTCTGTATAAGTGTATCCTAATTTTTCAATCCTGAACTTGAAAGAATCATAATAATTGACTTCAAATAATTCAAAATTATGAATTGTGGTAACGAAAATGTAAAAAGAAACTTTTCTCATCTGCACAATTTTTTTTTCCAAAAATTGTCTTTTTTTATATCAAAAAGTTTAAAAATTCAAAAACTTCAATATTTGGGTCAAGTTTGTTACAAATGATTTCTACAAGGTTCATTATTAGAATCATACAGCAATGGCCTTGAAACTGTTTTATAACAGAAGAATGAGTAGAAATAGTGTATACTAATTCATGGATGGCAGTGTATAGAGTTAATTCCTATAGAGAATACATGAGTATTCAATATAATTCAGACCCCGGAAATTTTGATTCTTAAATTTATTTCAGAATGGTTTTCATCCAAGGCTTCTGTATGACAGTTTTGGTTCTACATATAAAGATAGTAGAAATTCTTATTTTGATTATTTTGAATTTTGATTTTTAAATTTATTTCAGAATGTTTTTCATCCAAGGCTTCTGTGTGACAGTTTTGGTTCTACATATAAAGATAGTAGAAATTCTTATGCAAGGTAACGAACATTTGATAATCAAAGAAAAGATTGGATCCCAAACATGACTCGGTTGCAGCACCCACAGCACCCACAGCAAAACATCGTAACAACCTACCAACAATGATAACAAATAAATGACGAGCATAGCAACAGAAACAAACGGACAAGGAAGATCAAAACACTTTACACTTAAGACATCACACAAACCAACGATATACTGTAAACGTGGCAATTTTTCGTGGGGGTAATTTTCGAGTTTTTCGCGAATCGATAGACATCGCGAAAAATTCCCCCACGCGAACCCCCCCCCCCCTAATTCTTACAAAGGGAAAGACATTTTATCGCGAATATTTGCCCCACGCGTATTGTCTTAATATTGGAATTGCGAAATTTTTTCCCAGCGAAAATAACCACGTTTACAGTAAATGGACATTCGGAACCGACTTCGTACGGTCATTTGTCACATGGATTGCAAAAGGTATGGTTATTATCCTTGAAAAAATCAGGAGCCCGTTTCATCATTAGGCGTTAATCTGTACTTAGCGTAAATTTTGGCGTAAGTCTGAACTAGCGGATTTTTGATGCGTTACTGCGTTTCATGAAATGGCGTAAATTTACGCCAAACGCAAAAATCGACTAAGTACGCCAAAATTCTACGCCACCTCCTGACATGGCGTAAATCCTGTCCTAGATTTACGCCAAAATTTTCTAGATGTATTTTGCGTGTTATATGGCTATTATCGGTTATTTTTAGGAAAATTGTGTTGTTTTGAAACCTCATTGGTATTATGTTTCTTGAAATGTCAGTAATCCATTGACAAACACGAAGTCAAAATATTATCATCCGGAATGTCCGTTATGGTTTCATACAACTACATGTACCATACTTTCTACTGAGGGAAATGGATAACCATTAAGAGAGGGAATGGAGTAAACAATGTTTTCAAAGCTTTTCCCTCTAGAATGGGACGAATGGGGGTGTTCTTCGACAAAAAGTATCAATGTGATCAATACCTTTTGAAACTAAACAGGCGAGTGTAATGAGTCGGAAAATTTTAAGAAATGAAATTATTAGTCATTTTTGTATTATATCAAAGATGTTTAAAGACAATAAAAAAAATATATCAAACGGCGAGCGGAGCCTAAGACAAGCCCCCCCCCCCCTAAAAAAATCAATGAAATAATAAAATACAAAACAAAACGGCGAGCTGAGTGAGTATGAAAATTATTGGACGGTTGCGTAAATTAGATTTTTTTTTATATCAATTTCTACGTGTTAGAAAAGTACGTTACATCATTTCAACTGGAAATCACCGAAGATATATTTACCAGCAGTTATTGATTTTACTTAGAGAATCTCAGATTCCTGCTTTCCACTTGATAAAAGCCGAGAGGCCGAAAATGTGGACTTTGACTGCATGTTTATTATTTACTATGCATGTATATACTTCCCTACGAAAGACATTACTGATGTTTCTCTGTAATACCATTACATCTCTCAACCCTCCTATCCACTCTTACATTTGAAGGAAAAAAATCCATGCTGACGGGCTTTTCACTTTATTTTAATACGTATTCTCTCTCTCTCTCTCTCTCTCTCTCTCTCTCTCTCTCTCTCTCTCTCTCTCTCTCTCTCTGGTTTCATATACATATCTTTTTTTTTGTAAAACAAGAAGACCACCATGCTGGATCAATCAAAGGGATGGGGGTAGGGGGGGTATTTTGCACCTTATATTTTTAAGGCCTAAATTGAGATATCTCCTAAGTTTCAAGAGCCCCTCCCCCGCATTGGACCCCTTGATTCGCAAATATATATTTTGAATTTTTTTTCTTTCAGTGATATTTATTTCTATTTTATTTCATAGGGGGAGGGAGATTCATACCAGTTTCACATAAACAAATTCCGCACGTGCACACTTATTTACGAAAACCTAGATTGGGGAAAAAAGTCAATTTTAAAATAATTTGAAATTAAAGAAAAATAAATGAAATAAATGAATAGAATAAGAATTTTGAAAACAAATGAATATATATATGAAAATTAATCGTCATTTATTAAGCAAACTTCTTTATATCGATTCGAAGTATGCTGTCGCTTATTTCTCGCCGTTCGTGAAATGACGTCATTATGCTTATGACGTCAAGTTTGACGTCAAGCTTAACCTTCTAGACATAAAAAAGTCTTACAAGAAATATTTGTATTAATTCAATGTCATTCTCATCGTTTTTTTGTCCGTTACTAAGTAAATGCTTGAGAATATCGGGTTTGTTACCAAGGACTTACGCCAAATGTTGAGTTAGTCGAAAAGTTAGTCGAGATTTACGTACGTATGTATTTACGTCGTTTCGTGAAACGGACTTGCGCCAAACTAAATTTTGACGTAACTAGACTTGCGCCAAAATATCTGGCGTAACTTAAGCCAAAATTTTCGCCCAATGATGAAACGGGCTCCAGGTGCATTGTTTAAATCCGTTTTCAAAGAAATTTTCTGAAAACTCACATTCCTTAACATTAACGTTATTTGAGAGTGTATCTTTTGGAGTCATTATGCAGTTTTTTTTTCAATAAATGTATTTTGAACGAAGATTTTTGGAACAAGCAACATTTAAGGTATCCGTTGTACAAATAAATTTCAAGTGTAATATATAGTTAGAATTATTGAATACTTTCACCAAAATATACCCTATACATTTGTACAACGGATACGTTAATGTTTCGCGATAGCCAAAATGACTTCAAGACTACACTTTTTTTATGTTTAAATCAAGAACAATGTATTTATTTATCACTCTTTTTTAATGTATCTTTTCTTTAAACAGGACCGATAATGATTTCCTGCAGCAATAGATATCGGTCAAATTGCATTTTAACATGTGAAGCTCCATCGCATCGAACTTACGTCAAAATAAATCATAATGAAAATACAGTGTCAGAATGTAACTTTGAAAATAAAGACAAATGCGGGCTAACAGAAGAAAACGAGCGCTATAGAGTTTCATCTGCAAGAAATTATCGATTAAATTTGAAAATCGTGGAACTGGATTTTACAGATTTTGGAAAATGGAGTTGCGTATTTAATGACGAAATAACGACACCGTTTCCAATAAGCGTTTATGGTAAGCTTAAACAAAGAAGACAACCAATGAATTGATTTAAATCCGGCGCTGAATCGAACATTAATGTCAATAATGAATTTAGTAGCTTGCTACATAAACCTTGCAGTTGAGGAAATTAAATGATAATTTATATCAGGTTGAATATGAAGTCTTACATTTGACAAGTATGTATTTTCATTATTTGAGGGCAACAATATAAGTATAAAGCTTAATCCATTTTTATAAGTTATTAAATTATTTCTACGAAAGACCTGTAGATTTTAATGGAGGAAAATGTTTATAAGTAAAAAAAAAAAAGGTTGACACAAATTTGACTCACTACTATCTTGAAGTCATAAAAGATGATGTATTATTATTGCTAAATGATTATTCATTTTCGTTCTAGCCTTCAGTGATATATCTTTATACAGACTTCCAAAAACGGAAGACCCAAATATATCACCGCAGCTCAATGGGAAATTGAAGGATTCTTTGTTTCTACTTAAGGTTGCCTGTGTCGAACCTGAGCCAACCGTATGGTTAACGTTCCGAGTAAGTTGATTTTTAATCATAATTTTCACATTCTTTCTTCATATTAAACTGTTTAGATTGAGTCAGTATCACTGACGTTGGTTAAGTACCCGAAACGTCAGGATCACTGAAGTGGGTTAAGTACCCGAAACGTCGATGCTGTAAATGTATCTGTTCTTAAATGGTGCGATTGAATTGAAAACATTCATTAAAGCAGTTTTCTTGTAATCTATTTTCTAACTTTCTTTCACTCCTTAAGATTTTAAAGTAAACATGAATATCATGGCAAGATAGATTAAGATCATGGAAATGGAAAATGTCCCAAGAAGGATCACCCTGTACAGCTAAACAGCGGAAATCACCAGCAGGACTATGAAAACAATAAACATCCAATATACAACATGAGAAAATTAAAACAAAACAACTTCTACATCGAATTGTCAAAAAATAAAACCAAACACAATTCGACCCAAAGGACCATCCTGCCTTCAAATCTTCAAAGAACATATCATCAATATATTCATAAGGAGTATTCAATTTTCTAAAATTATTTTTGAATGGCGAAGGAGGTTTACAATGATGAGATAATGTTATTTCTAAGTTGAAAGAACCAAAAATCTGGGAAAAATCCTCATTATGTACATCAAAATATTGTTGTCATATGTTAATTTCACTTACCAAAATAGAAGTTACGCGGACAAGATGTTTCAATGTATATATGCCTTGCTTCTCCTCTGAACATTCTTTGCGTAAAACAAACGTTATCCAGATAACCATATCATTTGCTCTTTGTGTGTAAGATAGCTGTCGTACGTCGGCACCAATTGTACATTGGTCTCGTTGGTTTAAAGAAGTTCTCTAGTCGTGGAGATTTTCATGTATATTACAGTTCATATCAATCTAAATTCCAACAAAAAAATTCTCCATTATGTAATCTCTTTCAGAGCTGATATAGACCAATTTATATTTTACCACCTTTTCCAATTTCTCAAAATAGCTGTTTACACCGGAAGTACGTCAGAAGTGTGTACTAGGGAACCACGTTTCATAACGCTATATATAGAGATGTACATGCATGTTGTGGATACATGTACTATTGTACTCTTATAAATGCCAAAATAAAGGACATATCAAATTAGAGTGCATGAGTGATAAATATGATAAAAGAGCACTTAATAATGAAACCTAAATATTTACATTAAAAGTACTAGTGTACATAATTTATTTATAAATACGTATATATACGTACATGTGTTGATATATTTTTAAACGACTTCCAGAATCCTAAAGTTTATCTCAGAAAGGGATTCTAAGGCATATATAGATAAAAATCTTAAGGGAATCAACCTTCCTCTCCCCCGGAAAGAAAATGGGGGTGGGGGTAAGCCGTCTATTTCGGAAAAAAAACATACTACATGTACTAGTAAAACAAAGAAAAAATCTGCTTTTTTGGCGAATCCAAGGGGTCATGACGTCCTAACCTTCTAGATCACGATTGTAGATGGTATCCTATTTACAAAATTCTATAATTTCCCCGGCAATCTGACTCCCTCCCGTTAAGCCTATTGATACCACCCGCCTTTGTTGACATTTGTACCTCCCCACTTCCAGTCGGTACGTACGTACTTCAATAAATTCAAATGTAAAAATATAAGTCATCGACTTGTTCAATGTACTTATTTTTGTGAGCGGGGAAAAAGAGAGAAAAAAGGAAAGATACAAGCTAGATTTTTTTTACATATATACAGGCCCAAAGTGCCGAAAAAAGTCAGTATGCAACAATTGTTAAAGAAAAATATTAACCCCCTCTAGCCCGAATTTCCAGACATAACTCTCGTCTCCAGACCCCCCCCCCCCTCATAAATAACGATACGATGTTTGACGATTGTTGTTTTGTAAAACAAAGTTTTGTAATAAATGTAAACAAATAAATGTCCATCAAATGTTGTGAACATCAAACGGATCCGTGTGGAACATCGAAATACGCAAGAACTTCAGTTTTCAATATGCAGAGCATAACCTGTTACATGTTACAAAATTTTCGAAAGACTGGGGTGGGGACGTAAATTTTAACTGCGGAAGAAGTCGCGACTGAATTTCGGAAAAAATATATTTGATAATCATAAACAAGATACCATATCAAATACTTGTATATGTTTTTCGGGTATCTATTTTCTTATTGTTCTAGGCAACACAGTGATCATATTCTTTTGGAGCGGAGATAGTATTATTAATAAATTAAGTCCGTCTTGAATTCTTGTAATGTACCTCGGAAATGAAAATGTCTTTCTCTCTCTCTCTCTCTATCTCTCTCTCTCTCTCTCTCTCTCTCGTACTGAGATACTCGTTGACGAAGAACGCTCGTTACTTTCCGTTTAATTCTGAAACGATTAGAATTTCATTTTATTCGATATACATTACATGATCACTTCTCCCGGTATTGAATTTCAAGCAAGTAAATTTTTTTTTCTGAAATCCTGAGCGGAGCTAACAGACAACTTTCCAGGTCATATCATTTATTTTTTGTCGACCCTATTCATTTAAATTTTTTCACCTTCACAACTTTATATAACTTCAGAAAATAAATTTCATATTATCTGAAACGGCCAAAAAATGTGTCGTCAATTTAATGACATTAATTTTCATTTTTCACCCTCTTCTTATACAGTTGCGCCCCCCCCATCCTAGCTATTTATAAGCTGATTAGAATATCAATTTGAGATCCCATCTAGACAGCTACGAAAGGCTTTACTTAGGATTTCATATCCTATAAAATCTCGATCTCTCGCCCTCCCTTCATTATTTAATATTTACCGTGTTCATGTAAGTCTTACCAGGAATGGGGAAGAAACCCCCCCCCCACTCCACCTGGATGGATCCGACAATGAAATTTTACAGGTCTTTAGAAAAAACCACTAATGTCTAATTTACTTTGAAAATGGTTAAACTGAAAAATAATTTTAAATGTACCATATACGCCTAAACAAAGAGACACATGTACTATATTTCACATTACGTCATCGTGTGAATGTGTAGTGTATACACACATCTGACGTCACGAACCTGTACTTTCAATTTCGGCGGAAGTTGCAGACTAGTTCTGTGTTAAATCGCTAGCTTGTTGATATGGGCCTATAAATCGCTGTTTCATGGATAAACGAGACATTATATTTTAATGGAACTACCAATACTTTGTAATTTGAGTTTGTCCGAGTAAATGTAAGTGAAAATACCCACGAGTAGAGGACTTCTTTAAGTGTAGTTTTCAGTGTTTCACGTTTCTATGTCTACTGTACATATTATGCTTTACTTGTCTACTCTGTGTATTAACATCAGGTGTTTTAGTGCTTTTATATGGGTACTGAAACCGAGTCTGCTTTGAGATTCCCTCCTAGCTTCCATGTAACGCAATCAGGGAGTCATTTACGAAATTCGTATATGCTGTGTTTGTGCGTAAGGCTCAAACACAGCAGATTTAGAAGATTCCTGTTGTCTTGTTTCATAATCTTATACAATTCAATGGAGTTTCTGTTGTAGTACAAAAATGAAATCATCGACTGTGGTGGAACTTCAAAGGAAACTTTACCGATCGACGAAGACTGTAAAGAGTTCAAAAGGACTTATTTCTATATACATAATTTGATCGACAATACAAACAACTGTAATTGCAAAAACGGCTCAATTTCAGTTCAGATTTTGTTTGGCAGTAATAATGTGCATTCTCAAACATTAGAACCATACACAATGGTTTCGGGTAAGTTGCAAGATAATTCTTTATATTGTTTACCCTGTATATTTACTCGTTCGTTCGTATTTCAATCTAGCGTAAAATTTGTCTCCATAGTCTCAATCGACAGGAAAATGATATCGAATGATTTATATGACATCATAAATTTAGAGAAAGTAAAAATTATATCTTTTCAAAATATGGTTTGACTCAAGTGCCATTTATTATTCCTCATATCTTTGTTATTGGCATAATCTTACTTTGTACCACAAATGGATGGCTTGACGATTTCATTTATTACTTATTGTGATGTCAAAAAAACCAGTACTGAATGAATTTGAAAGGTACATTTATATTAAATCTTGAGTCTAAACATTTGAATTATTGCCCCAGAAGAAGAAAAAAGAATTACAAAGATTTCATCCTTCAATTGTCAACCATCTGTGCAGACACTAATTTTGAAGGCTATCGATTTGTTTCATGTGTTCATCTTTCCACTTCAGTTGATAGTTTCTTCAACGCATTCGAAAATGTCTTGAAATTTCTAAAATGTGAGTCCTGCAGTATCATATCCCTCCCATCCTGCTACGTCTTTCGGAAAATGTTTGGACATAATAACTCTCACTCATTTCACTGACCAGGGTTGATTACCCGAAATTTGCAAGTCTGGTCCATGCTGCAAATCAAAATTATGCTATTGAATTTAAAGACGTTTAACATTAAGCTTGTATGATCAATACATACTACCGAAGTCCTTCGTTTACCTTTAAACAATTCTTTATTTCTCCTCCGAAACCGCATGAAGAATATAACTTGGTATACTTCAGGACCCCAACTAAATTATAATCCGGATCAAAATGCTGCTAAATCTAAGGCGGAAACAAAAAGTTTCGAAAAGTATGTTTCTCTTAAAAACTTGTTTCAATCAAAAATGTATCAAAAAATCATTGTATCTAGATCATTTATTTGATGGGTGATCAAAATTTGTTTTTGGATTAACCTCAGAAAAGCAGTAATGAATACGTTTTTGCTTATTTACACTCAGATTTGCTCAACGTTTTAGGTGTCTTCTTAACTAAATATGGATCATTGAAGCATTTTTTTTCAAATTTGTTTTGTGCGCGAATTGTATTTCATTGATTTGCTGCAATTCATTTATGTGAACATATACTACTCCAGAAAAAGTTTTGCACCATATGGATTTTCCCTTCATTTTAATGCCAATAAGTATCTTGTTCTATTGATTCATTTGAAGAAATATACAATATTATTCATTCTTCATTAAACAGCGTTGCCTTTCTCGACGTTTTGTTAATGTTTATGTCTGTTTGTTTACTTTTTCTTCTGTCGTGAGAACAAGTTCGACTGTATCTCCTACATATCTTTGTTCTGTGTTAACAACCTTTTTTTTCTTAAATATTTTGTGTTTGACTTTCATTCACTCACTCGACAGATGATTGGCATTTAATTTGTTTGAAAAGTAAAAAAAATCAGTAATCGTCACTTTGCTGATGAATAACAAAGTTTTGAGGTTTCCAGCTGGTACCCTTTACTATGATCTTGTAGAATATGGAAAGATCTACTTAACAGTATTAATCCTCTTTTTTGATAGTCTCTTTTTTCTGATTTCGAAAAAAAAATCTAGCTCATGAAAGTGAATAGTTTTTCCTTTTGCTGTAAGATCATGAAATTTGATAATCGCGAAAAATATGGTTGTAAAGTTCCTATAAAAAATTGTAATTACTATTTTTATGACACACAAGCCTTTTATCTATCCCCTATGTTGTTTAGACCTGTGTTTTGTTTGTTTTTTTTTTCATTTAGTTTAAGCAATCACTGTGGACTATGATCATTAAGATATAGTACTTATTGACAATGATGATATCTCTCTTTTTCAGATATTCGCAGCTGTCCAGCCCATTTCTGTCCTAGCTCAAGCACATTGAATAAAGGCTCTTCTCGATTAATATTATTAGTGCTTGTATTATTAATTTTACTGAGAAATAATATATTCTAGTACAGAATTGAAATTGAATATACTGTAATTTTTGTATAATTCACTACGGTAACCACTTTTTTGAAAAAATTGTTGGCAGCAAACTATGAATTTAAGGTGGACTAACCAGTATATCAATTGCTTGATCATAGTTCATCTCGAATGTAACATTCACTTGATGTAATTCATGAGTGTTAAAAGATTATTTATTTGTAAGAAGTAAGTTGATTCTAAAAGTGTGAAGAATGAAGCACGATATACGAAGATATCGATATTTTTTTCATGTTATTAGTAATAAGTGTGTAGGGGGTTACATTCGTACATTTGGTCGATGAATATACTTTTGTCAATAATGTGGAGTCCAACGCTAATGATGTGCAAAGATCTCAATATGTTTTTATAATTCAACAGAAAAATTCGCTGTGACGACCAAAACAATGGATTTTCATGACGTCACAATGGTATGTACATTCACTAATGTGTTTTTAGAAAGAAACCATGTTGAATGTTAAACGTCTTCATATGCAATAGCTTCATTTAAGAATTGCGGCATGTACAAGCGTGTTTCGGGTACTTAACCCTCGTCAGTGATCCTTAATCTAAACAATGTAATATGGTCAAAAAGTAAGAAAGTTATTATGTCCAAAAATGTACGGAAAGACATATCTTTTTATATATAAGACATGAGAAAAGACTCCTGATGATACATGTACCAATGAAACCGGTTGACTTTTAGTTCGGCGTTTGTTACTTTTTCAATATATTGAAATTTGTGAAGAGAATTATTGACTATTTATTGATATTAAGAAATTTGAGATATATTAGATTTGAACCATCCTCAACATCAAATTAGATACATTTATCTATAAAGACCTTTCAAGTATGGTTCAGGTTCAAATGTTTATAGCGAGCAGTAGATGCTTACTGTCCTTGGGAATCTGTTCTGCGACTTTGCTTAATGTTTGTAATGTTGAATTTTTTTATTAACTTATTTGTCATTTATCATTAGGTTTGATATGCACAAAGTTTATGAATTTTAGACTTTAATCTAAGAACTTGTATTAGATTTTACTTTATAATTTGATTTGTTAACAATTAAATGTAACAAAAGAAATCCTTTGTTTTTTTTACTTCTATGAAGGTATGATTTTCATAAGACACCTAGATCTCCGAACAAGATCTGCATATTTGGTACTTTCTCTGGCTTAAAGTATAAATTGAGATATGAACATATAGGCAATGAAGTGATATTCCTACTCGGAAAAGGAAAAGGAAAGCTCGTGATGCTGAAATTGAAATCGTCATGTTTTTCATAGAGTGAGGTGTGCATGTGACCTTTAGCGTCATGGGACAGCATTATGTCCAAAAAGAATGCTAAATTATAAGTCTCTGTAGTATCTTTGACTTCAAGCTCCGATTAATGAATACTGCTGGATTATTGCTGTACAGCACATCGTCTTAACATATGTAAGTGAAATTAAAGTCAGGAGCTAAGTCTTTTTCGCATGCGAGTAAAGAAAATGTCGGCAAGGGGTTGAACACGATTGGTTCCCATTGGAATGTTGGAAATCCTTTCTTCCAAACATCTGAGAAGAAATATAGGTAATAATACCTTTTCATATAATCCCAATCATGCAATTACAGGGAGAAAACGGACTCCAAGGTGGCATCTACAAGTAGATGGAAATTTCTACTTTTCGTTTATTTCAAGCAGTTAGATCAGATAAATCAAGAGAAAAAACAAACCGCCGTTTCATAAAAGTAAGATTTTCAAACAAAGGTATTGATAAATTAAATCTTGGTCAAATTTTGAATCTCAAAAATCCCACCATATTTCAAAAGAAAAAACTCCTTGTATTGCCTATAGCTACATACCAACAATTGCGACTAGAATTTACAATAACAAACGATTCCTGCATTGTATTGATTTAAGTAATCATTTTCTACATCCATTTCCTTCCGAATCTTCTTCATCGGATTTCAACTACTCTCCTTGTGGGCACGTTATTACAGGTTACCTTAGCATAGTCAAGAACGACATGTTGAGAGCATTGTTAAAAATACCAAATACAGAGAAAGTAAATCCTTTACATGGAACAAAAATTTCAAAATGATTATGGTCTCTTGTGAGGAATATGCAAGACGTTGACAAAGAAAGATGATGTACAGCTCGACACCCTTTCCGAATGGATAAAATACATCAGAGGGTTACATTTATCTAGAATTTATCATCTAAAATCTACTTTGAACACCCGATTCTAGTCTAACTTAAAATACCGTAATGTTATCACAGTGCTTACCTACCCCCAAGAACATTATGTCATTGCGCCAGCAGATAAAGCCTCAACGAATTACACCTTTAGTTGCAAAAAGTATTATTTCGATAGCCTTGTGAAAGAGTTGGGTTTAAATACAACACCTTGAATGAGTTAAAGAAGATCCTGACCATAATCTCAACAGCACTCACAATAGAGCACAAAATTAAACATCGACGGACCCCTAGTAAGCTAGAGGTGGGACCAGGTGCCCGGGAGGAGTAAGCATCCCCTGTTGGCTAGCCGCACCCGCCGTCGATGTTAATAAAGCATGGAAATGAAAATATATAAAATTCATGCACTGTCTGACGTTATGTCTATATAGAAAGTGCTATGGCGACAATGTCAGGGAAGTATATTCAAAACACTTACTGTCAAACCCCTCGCGGGGAACTTTTTTACGAGCTCCACACGGCAAAGGGCATAAGTGTGACACAAATGAGTTAAAGAAGATCCTGACCATAATCTCAACAGCACTCACAATAGAGCACAAAATTAAACATCGACGGACCCCTAGTAAGCTAGAGGTGGGACCAGGTGCCCGGGAGGAGTAAGCATCCCCTGTTGGCTAGCCGCACCCGCCGTCGATGTTAATAAAGCATGGAAATGAAAATATATAAAATTCATGCACTGTCTGACGTTATGTCTATATAGAAAGTGCTATGGCGACAATGTCAGGGAAGTATATTCAAAACACTTACTGTCAAACCCCTCGCGGGGAACTTTTTTACGAGCTCCACACGGCAAAGGGCATAAGTGTGACACAAATGAGTTAAAGAAGATCCTGACCATAATCCCGCTTACACCCCACATGCCCAAATAAACCTTTCTGCCTCTGAAATAATAGGTAACCACAAATCAGCTCTCACTTCCTTTTGCTTTGACACAAACAATTTAGATAAAGATTTACCATTATGCTTATACTGCAAACTTAAAATGCATAAGAATTTGTACAGACAACGTTTCATCGCTGGTTCCTCAAAATGTTCTACCAAATGTGTATCGATCTTACTCACCAAAGTTTTACCTAAAATAAAATCTGAACTTCAAAAATATTGCTCGACAGTATATTTTCGTAGCGTTATTAAGCAGAAATGGATTTTAAAGAATTCGAAGGAACTGTTAGTCCATTCGATCAAAGCCTTTGATATTTCGACACTTTACACTTCAATCCCACATTCTTAATTGAAAGAAAGACTCGCAAAAATTATAAGTAATGCGTTTCCAAGCCAGAACGACACAATGCAAATACAAATTTATTGTTAACTTTGATAAAACCTACTTTGTAAAAGAAACGTCCGATTCTAAAAATAAGTACACTGAAACGGATATTATTCAGATGTTAAACGTCTTCAAATTCAAAAGCATCATTTAGGAACAGATTAATTTTCAGCGTGGACCAGACATACACGTTTCGAGTACTTACCTTCGTCAGTGATCCTCAATTTAAACAATGTAACATTGCCAAAAGGTGTAAAAATTATCATGTCAAAAAATTAACCGAAATACCTAGATGCTAATCTTCTTGATCGACAACATTTTTGTGGTGTTTGGAGGAAAGTTCTTCCAACAAATTGTCGGAATTCCAATTGGGACCAATCGTGCTCCGCCTCTTGCCGATTTTTTTTTTCACTCGTACGAAGCTGAACTCATTCAATCTTTGGTGTCTGAAGGGAAAAGATACTTAGCCTCTGACTTTAAGTTCATTTACAGATATATAAAGGATGTAATGACCATCAATAATCCAAAACTCGTGGATTACCTTTAAGTTAGCAGAATATATCGGTGGGAGTTTGAAGTCAAAGAATATCCCAATTGATACGTTATGCCAGAGCAAGTAGCAAATATACAGATTTTGTTCTGAGAGCTAGGCGTCTTTCAGATAAACTTCTCAGTCAGGGATGCGTTTGTGATAGGCTAACGTCGTCACTGAGGAAGTTCGATGGTCGATACGGGAAACTCGTCATACCCTTTGATGTCCCATTGTCCAGAATAGTGAATGATATGCTGTCTTAGACCATTTGAACCACATACATTTGTATCTCCCGAAATGGAAGTAACCGGATGTGATATTTCTGCCGAATTTAAGGTTCATGGTAACACCCTTTCCAAAACACCCCAAAACACTATTAAACATCCCAGGTTAAGTTTTATTGATTTTATTGGTAGAGAACAATGTAATGTATAGTATTTTAATGAAAAAAGTATATGTCATCGAGCTTCCAATTGAATTATGACCTTCCAAAGAAGTACATGTCCAATTTTTCTTTAATTTTCCCCAAATTTGCATCATATCATCAATAAACCCCTATTATTTTAAACCTGATGCATGAATGTATATGGTCATTCTTTTAATAACGAGAGAAGGTCTGAAGCAAATAAAAAATAGAAAATACATCAATGCTGGTAAGTCAAAATCTATGAAATAGTAAATATTATACCATTTTAGGCTCTATTCTTGACGTCATTATTTTTAGAGTCCAACCAGTAAATGACGGGTTTAAGTACTTTGTTAACATGCCAATGAGCGGAAAATTTGCTATCTTTATCTAAGTGAACATATCTTTCAACAATAAAAATAAATATTGCAATCATCGAACAAAATTTTAAGTTTGATACAAAATTATGACCTTACCCCCCTCCAGATTTTGTCACAAAATGCTGGCAAGATATCCCCTCCGTGCTCTATTTGGATTTATATCTCCTAAACCTTTCATCTAAATTACTCCATTTATCATCCATATATCAATTGGAAATAGAAGTGATCAAAATGTGAATTTTGTAACCCATTTTATAATATTTACCCATTATATCAGTAATATTAACGCCTGCAACAGTTTTAAGCAAATGACGTCACGTGATGCATTTGGCCATTTGAACGTCAAATCAAGTTGATAAAGAAATAAAAACGGTCCAGTATGAAATGGGGCGATGAAAACAAGATGTATATCTTATGAATAGAATTATAAATAAATAGAATGTATTCAGATAAAAGAATACGCAAAGAAAATTACTAAATTAAATTCTTGAATGTAAGTGCAATTACACGTTATATATAATATACAGGCTTAGTACATGTATGTTGCTATCCATTGGTTTTGGATGAGGAGAAAAGCCGGGAAGGGCTTAAATCGGCCTTGTGACAGAATATCATTTTGAAATAGTTTTGTTTTAATTCCTATATTTATGAAAAATCATATTTATTTCCGCATGACATTTGTTTTCTTCTAGTCGAAAGGGTAAACAATAGCACGAACAACGTCGTTTTGAACCAGGACGTCGCCTTATAATTGCTCGGCGTTTTGAAACCTATTTGTATGAATCTGTGTTTCAAAACAGAAAACATTTACAAGGATTTTTAAAAATATTTTTAACCAAAAAAAAAATCCATATAATGTAAAATGCAACTAACTGACTTATAACAGTAAAACAGTGCTGCAACTGAGTTCTATCTTCGATTAATATTATAAACGTTCCAAACCCCCCACCCCACCCCCTCCTCCTTTTTTTTACTGGTCTACGTGCACATATTTCATTAAAGGCGTTTATTGACAAATTCTTTCCTGATAGCAAAATAATTTTAGTGTACTTCAATGTAATACGATAAAAACAGTATTCCTTGCATTTACGTATTTATGGAGATCATATAATGTAGGTAAGTCGGCATTCGCATTTTTCATCAAACATGCTGGGATATTCAGCATTATGGCATCCAACGTGGGTCAAGGTCATCCTCAAGGTCAGTGTGACTTATTCAGGATCAAATATCCTTTAGGTAAACAGTGGCGGATCCAGCGCCCCCTTTGTCGGGGGGAGTTCAAGGGGTGAATTTTGCCGATTTAACTGAAAATGGGCAAAAATATACCTTTTTTTGGAAAATTTGGGGTCATTGCCAGGGGGCGCCCCCTCCGCACCCCCCCCCCCCCCTGAATCCACCACTGGTAATTTCAAAATATGTATGTACTTTCCATTCCTATAATATTTAACGCATACCGGTAATAATAATTCACTGCCAGGGAAAGGGTTAAATTTAGGCAATAATCCTAAAATCATTGATTTATCACAAGTCCATGAATATTCGCATTGTAAGAAAAGGAGAAGAACAAATAATGTAAAAAAAAAACTTCTTCAAAAGGAGGATTCACTTTGAGAAGGTTTGACTTATAGTACTATGTCATTTGTCATGAAAAGTCTTCTGTTCGATAAATTCAAAATATAATTATTACGGTTCGTTTAAAATAAATGGCGAATCTTACACATAGCGGAGAGAAATTGCTACGTAGCAATAATACTCCCCCATCCTTTGCCCTTATCGTGATGCTTGCTGTTTTAAATATCACTACTCCTAGATATATAGACATAGAAAAGTCCATTCATTTGTTTTACCCAAATCCCGCATGTAAACTAAGGAGTTGTGTCCTAATAAAATGTACAATTTTGTTAGATGTTGCTCATTTAAACCCCGCGTGTAAAAAAAAAACCATCACACACATTTTAATTAGATTCAATTGCTATTTTAACCCCGGGTATAAATCAAACGGTTGTTTACAAATAAAACAAGCATAAAATTATTCTTTCGTGATTTTCTCGTAGAGATGACGGCGAGCGGCAGAATGCGCTGTAAGCCTTTTCTCTGAATGAACATACCCATCAAAGAACTGTTTTACATCAATTTTTAATCAAGATTCAAAGGAAAACGATAGAAGTCCCGATCTTATCAAAATACGGCAGTTTCATCTAGCACAATCCCTAAAATACTAGTTCATGTTTCAGGACGTAGGTGAGTCAGCGTCAAATAATAAGAGTGCCGATGCAATTTTGGCGCGTTTTTACGTGACGTCATAGACCATGTGACGTCGATTTTGGCGACAAGAGAGACTCCGAAGTGATTTGTTGTTCGGATGGTGTATCCTTGAACCTTAAGCGACGGGTGTTGCCTGCAAGCAGGAAATGCTGACTCTTCCTGGTTACCTGGTCTCACTCTTAATTGGGATTTCTCTTCTTGTCATGTGGCTTAGAATTTTGTTTGCATGCATTGGTTCCGGTTTTATCCTGATTCCGTACGCCTTCCGTTTTTGATTTCCTGAATATCGATTCTTTACTGTGTATTGGGATATGGTCAATGTCCAAATTTGTCATACATATACCTTTAATCATCTAATTGTATATGATAAACAAGGTAATTCTCCGAAGTTCCATCTATAATATCTTATATGCCAATATCGTATATCTATCTATGAGACTGAATAACTGATGGGTACTTCTGTAATGTTTATCTATACAGATCAACAAATCTAAATAAAAAAAAAAGACCAGGTTGCTGTTGTGAATGCTGGTCTGGAAAGAATACTTCACCGTCGAGGCTTTCGATTTAGCAGTAGGTTGTTACAGTATCATAGTCAGAACAATATGAATTTTGTAATTTAATTTATTGGACTTAAGGGTTAACGAGAGGTTCATAAGCGAGCTCACTCGCACAGTCAATTACTTAGTTTCAATTGTTAAACGTCTTCACACTCAATAGCATCATTTAAGAACAGATATAATTTCAGCATGGACCAGACATGTACGTTTCGGGTACTTAACCCTCGTCAGTGATCCTCAATCTAAACAATGTAATATGGCCAAAGAGTGATGTCTTTGCTAGAGTGTTACCTCACATGTCTCAATTTCAACACAACCGTTTGATGCACCCCTTATCAAAAACTGAAAAAAACTAAATAAATGAAATATTGAAATAAATAAATAATTCAATTATGCGTTGGCTACAGTACCGCTCAGAAAGACTTCTTGATTTTTATCTACCTTTTTTCTATGAACAATTTTCTTGAAAACTTGTCTTCGGCCCCCTTTCTCCGAGACCCTGGATCCGCTACCGCATGATTATATAATTACACAATGTTGTTTTAACATAGAAACGGGATCGATTTAGAAATTCATAAGTATGCGGATAATGTTTATTAGTAATCAATAATTTAAAGCAATATTAGCTGTCAGCAATTGCATTTTTTTTTATTTGCTCATTTTCACGTATGTTATTACTCATAGAAAATGATGACGGTTTGATTAAAAAGTTGATTAAAAAAACGTCGGATTAACGCCTTTCTGGACAAGAATAGCAGTTTTCTGAATTCTTACAGCCCAACAAAAATTCATCGTAAAGTCCGTCCATATTCATGTGCCCTTACGTTGACCTTTCTCAGCTTTCTTTCTGTTCATGCGCAAGCTTAATTTGGTCAGTGAACATTACCGATTTCAACATGCACATGAACATGTGTAAAGGAGAGAACGTATTTTTAATTGATTCAGATATTAAGATGACAGAATAAGGACAATCTATATTCAAATTACACAAGACTTTACATTGCAGATTACATAGAGCTCAGTTTTCATAGATAAAAGTCGTTAATAAGCTGTTCACGTCTGCACGGGATTTGACCTGATTTAATTATCTTAACCTAGCACATGTGGTCACTCGGCGGAGATCGGACTTAGTTTCCGAAGTATGATTAAGGAGTATGGACAAAACTTTATCGGCCATATTGGATTTGACGTGAAACATACATGAAAATCTGTCGTTCTGCAGAATTAAGTCTCCAAATTTATCCATTTTAATACAAACCAGCTTCAAATTCGGTTGCTATGGCAACAATAGGCCGAAAGGTTTCGATACAATGAATTCAAACACAATCTTTATTAAACCATCCATGCATGATATTGGAACAGAAGTTCATGAAAATATTTCAAGGTCACCCACTGCATTTCCAAGGTCATTAAACTTTAAGTGACCAGATTTGAAGAAAAATCCTGATTTTCATAAAATGAAGACGCCAATATTTCAGAAACCTTCAGATATTGAACTTAACAGTAACATGCCATAAAATGATTAATCTAGCACTAATTCCTAGAACTATTGATTAAGTTTCTTCAAATCTTTGAATTTCTAAATTCTTGGTGAGTATTTTGATAAAAAAAGGAACGAAACATATATTTTCTTGTTTTTCGGCAGAAAAAAAATTCCAATTGAATTATTACAGAACAATATATTCTCAGGTTTTTCTTTCTTACATTGTACATCCATAAGCTTTCATAATAAATATGACCTATGAAAATATTCAAATAAAATTTCATTAAAATTGATAACAAAAAAATTGAAAAATTCAATATTTTTTTTTGCAATATTTGAGTCTCAAAGAAGAAATGAACTTGAACTTCAAGTAAATGACCTTGAACATTTTAATTGTTCTTAAGTGAAAGGATTAAGTTGTATCTATTCATGCATACATTTTTTCAATCATACGTAACTGTAAAGAGAAATAAAATCAATTTCAAAAATAATATGAAACAAGCAAACAGGTCAAATGTTGCCATAGCAACGGTTTTTGATGACAGAAATTTAGGTGAAAATCTAGATTAGCCCACTTTAATTTTTCATTCGTTTTATTTGTCAATAAGCATTTATTTTCTTTGATGAAAATCACTGGTCTCCTGTAGGTGCGTTTTGTGATATTTAAGATTGAATATTGCCAAAACAAAATGTTACAGTGGTATTCATGGCAACACAGCATCGGAAGCTGGCTGATTTCATGGTCTCAAAGGTGCAATAAATAGAGTGACCTCGTTACCATGGCAACCAGAGGTTACATTGATTAAGTTTCTTCAAATCTTTGAATTTCTAAATTCTTGGTGAGTATTTTGATAAATATTTGATAGCATCATTTTGATATTTTGATAGCATCATATCCCACCCATCCTGCTACGTATTTCGGTACACTTTTTCGACATAGTAACTTTCATACTTTTTTGACATATTACATTGTTTAGATTTAGGATCACTGATGAGGGTTAAGTACCCGAAACGTGCATGTCTGGTCCACGTTGCCAATTTATCTGTTCTTAAATGATGTTATTCAATTTGAAGACGTTTACATTGACCGAAACGTATTATTTTAATCCTCAGTGCTTCGTATATACCCGTTACACTGAAAATCATCAAATCCATGACATGCTGTGCCGCTCGATTTTGGTCCTCACAAAGAATGGCTATTAATATCAAGTACATGTATAAGACAATCTCGGAGTGAAGTAAACCCATTATTTTCAAACATTTTGCGAAAAGAAAACAAAAACTTTTCAATTCCATAGGTATTTGACTTCAAATAATGCATCCCCATCGCAACTCTTTATTGATTCATATCGTTATCCATTGTCAAAGACGATTATGTGACAATAGTAGCGTGGCGAAAGGGTGACTAGAGGGACACGCACGTTTAATGAAGAGTCATTTGGAAGTATGTGAAGCATGATATGCAAATTAAATACTGTGGAATAGACACAAAAATGATTAAGTAGGACGGAGTAAAGAGAATTAGACAACAATAATGTGAATGTAGCAGATCGTATCTATACAAAAGGGTCATAAAGGGTAGAATGAAACCGAGATGGATATGAATAATACATAAACATGAAAATGAATGATCATTGATAAATATGAACATCAGGTAGGGTATCACAAACAAAATTGCCTTATAAGGAAGTTGACCGTTTGTTTGCGTATCTATTTATACTACACAGTGTCTCGTGACAACCCTCTCAACCAATGTAATATCACTATACGATAAACATCCTGGCATACATATAGAAAAATAAACCAGTTTCGTAAAATATTCCAGTGGTCAATCTAGAATCACTCGGTAGAAAAATTCTGGGACAATTTTGTGGATTTAATGGTAGAATTTCATGAATATGCATATTTTCATGAAAATGTCGCCTTGTCAAAACATGCGTTCCGTCCTCAATTATCCCATTTATTACATCACCCCTACAATCCACGCACAGTAATGTAAGCATACGACATACGCATGGTTTCATTCTGATGATAGATGAAAAATCTTACATGGTACAAGTAAATTAAACATTTATTTGAAATACTCGGATTACATATGTTTAACACATTACGTCAGAACAACAAGAGATATGATGGCATGCGCGAATTTAAGAGAGGTAGAAAGGGGTCTGAACAAACTAGTACATGTACACATTATATGTGATTTATATAATGCTTACCAAAGCAGGGCAGGCAAGGGTATGAGATCAAAATGTTACCTGAACATGGGTAAAGGCCACAAGACCCCCTAAATCAGTCCTATTTTCATTTTTATCTATGATATTCACAAATTGTTAAGTTTTGGTATCCTAAAAGAAAACAAAACTGATCTACTGTATGCTCTAGTTACTACGGAATTGTTAAATACATTGAAAACTTCGTTAATATATTTTTGTTAAAAACAACTATACAAATGTTAATTAATGATTATAGCCATTTCAGGAAAAGATTTTGGGTTCAAAAGTGTTAAAACAATTTTAGTTGGCGAAAAAGGGAGGGTTCGCCCTCGAACCTTATACAATGGCTCTAGGTAAACTTTTGATCCGTCGGTGACGTGAAAGATTCCGGGATCCCTTTACATTTTCATGGGTGGAAATGATATGTGCAAGTCACCAAGGGGCGTAACGCCTTGAAAAATAGGTCAAGCGTGACGAAAGTCGAACTTGCGCTGTAACTATCTAAGACCAAGCTGTGTATCAAATTTTACCCACGACAACTAAAATCTATGAGAATTCATTGGCGTAACAAGAATTATTTTTGGACTCAAAATCGTCCAAATCGTTCTCGCCCAAACATAATTAGAGAAAGTGCCTCCATCGGCATATAATTTAGACACGACGATCGCAAACAAAGTGCGCGTAGTATATTGGAATGAACTTTCAATATCCATGTATGTGTATGGGGAATTTCATAAATTTCATATCTGATTTTTGTTTCATCTTAGAATCATATGCTTCATCCCATCTAACTTCATTTCAATACGCTTCACATGCTTCATTATTTCCAAAGTTTCTTGGGGAGTCCTCGAACCCCGTTCAATTTTTTCAATACTGTCCCCGACTATGCCTTTCGGATCTCGCAAGTCATATCACCTATAATAAGGTGTCTGTACCCCCGAACAGTTGAAGTTCTGGGTCCAACCCCTCTTTAGACGTCAACATCGAAAATACCCTGGTTTTGCACCTAAAATCCTTATGGATTAACAAAACAAGGAGTAGCATTTCTTTGGTTTCTTTGGTACTTGTTCTTGGACCAATTCGTTACCCTTTTGAACATATTCCTCCCAAAAATGTCTGTTCCTCATTGGAACTTGGATAAATCCAATTGCTCGAAATAGTTTTATAGTTCCAATTTTCAATGTTTGCTCATTTATTAATTTGGATCCCCCTACACACTCCTAATGCAACGGATTTGCACATTTAATCGAAAATTGAGCGGAGTTTGAATTCCTTTTCATTGCGAAAAACAGTAGGAAAACGAAACGGCACAAAGCTCTTATGGTGAGTGCATTTCATCAATGACATACGTTGTTCAGACGGAACATGTGTATTTTATATGGGTACGTCAGAGTGTTTAACGTATTGCGGTATTCCATAGGTTACATGTAAGAGGGTTGCCATGAGACGCTACGTAGAATATATAGATACGCAAATAGACAAAGGTTAACTTCAATAAACGACATAATACCCCACCTGAAATTTAACCATAAAATTAAATCTTCTGTTGCATGATTGTCAACCATAGTTCTTTACTAATAAAGATTCCACAATGAAAGACACTTGACTTTATATCAATTATCGATGATGTTACACGTCTTCGATAGGCCTGCAAAACGTAATCTGACTTAAAGCTATTCATCAAAATGTTTAGTAAATTCAACTTTCATAATGTTCTGTTTAAATTTGTGAATGGAGGGATTGGTGAACTGATCCTTTGTAGCTGCCATTCAATTTGAGATTATCTCTATGTCTTTGAATCATTTCTTTTTGTCGATGTAATCACTCTGATCTTTCATATAATTTTAGCTTTCTCCTGAAAAGGAAAACAAACAATCTTAGTGCTAAGAAGTATTTTTTTCATCTCCTGTACATAACTATAACAAGAGGCCCACATCGCTCATTTGAGCCGCGTGAAATTCTATGCAATAGCTACAAAGGATACGTCAGAAAATGCTTCTGCTAATCAGTGCCAAGTATGACAAAAATATTATGAAAAAAATGTCAGGAATTTTAACTTTCATCATCAAATGAAAGCTTTAAATAGTTTTTTAGTTAAGATTATACTGTGCTATCTGATATCGCTCTCAAGACTACAAAGAGTCATCATGGACATTTCTGCTTTTCTTTTCAAGTAGTTAGATCAGATAAATCAGAAGAGAAAACAAACCGCCTTTTCATTAAAGTAAGATTTACAAACAAAGATATTGGTAAATTGAATCTTGGTCAAATTTTGAATCACAACATTGTCATGGAAAAGAATTCCACCATATTTCAAAAGAAAAGAAACTCCTTGTATTTCCTATATTTGCACACCAACAGTTGCATCTGAAATATTTACAATTACGAACGATTCCTGCAGTGTATTGATTTAAGTAGTCCCTCACTACATCCACTTCCTTGTGAATGATCTTCATCGAATTTCAACTACTCTCCTTGTGGATACGTTATTACTGGTAACCTTAGTATAGTCAAGAACGACAAATTGAGAGAATTGTTAAAAAAGGATCCCAAATACAAAGAAAGTAAATTCTTTACATGGAACCAAAATTTCAAAATGATCATGGACTCTCGTTAGGAATATGCAAGACGTTGGGCAAGGAAAGAGGATGTACAGATCGACACCCTTTCCGAATGGATAAAATCCATCAGAGAGTTACTTTTATCTAGAATTTACCGCTTAAAATCAACTGTGAACAGCAAATTTAAGCTTATCTTTAAAGACCCTGAGGTTATCACAGAGCTTACCTACCTTCATCACACCAGCAGACAAAGCCTCAAATAATTATACATTAACTTGCAAAAAGGACTATTTCGACAGTCTTGTAAAAGAGTTCGGTTTAAACTCGACACCTTGAAATCCAACTTACACCTCAATAAGCATTTATGCCTCTGATAACCAAGATCAGCTCTCGCTTCCTTTGGCTTCGACACAAACAATTTAGATTAAGATTTATCATACTTATACTGCATACCTAAAATGCACAATAATCCGTTCAAACAACGTTTCAACGCTGGTTCCTCAAAATGTTCTACGAAATCTGTATCGATCTTACTCACCACAGTTTTATCTGAAATCAAATCTGGACTTCAAAAATATTGTTCGACAGTATATTCCCGTAGCGGTATCAACCAGATGTGGATTTTAAAGAATTCGAAGGAACTTTTAGAACATCTGAAATCCACTTATTTTAGAAAAGTCCATTCGATCAAAGCCTTTGATTTTTCGACACTTTACACTACAATCCCACATTCTAAATTGAAAGAAACTTTTCAGACTCGCAACAATGATAAATAATGCGTTTCCAAGCAAGAACGGCAATCGCAAATACAAATGGATTGTTGTTAACAATAACAAAACCTATATTGTAAAAAAAATCTGACTCTGAAAATTAGTACACTTAAACATATATTATTCAGATGTTAAACTTCCTGATCGACAACATTTTTATTGTGTTTGGAGGAAAGGTCTTCTAACAAATTGTCGGAATTCCAATGGGAACCAATTGTGCCCCACTCCTAACCGACATTTTCCTTTACTCGTACGAAGCTGAATTCATTCAACCTTTGGTCTCTGAAGGGAAAAGGTACTTAGCTTCTGACTTCAACTTCATAGACGATGTGTTGTCCATCAATAATCCAAAATTCGCGGACTACCTTAGCAGTATCTATTCTTCGGAGCTTGAAGTCAAAGAAACTACAGAGACAAATAATTCCGCTTCCTATTCAGACATAATCTTGTCCTACGACACTGATAGTCACATGAACACCTACTCTAGGACAAACGTGACGACTTCAATTTCAACAGCACAAAATTTCCTTTGCTGAGTAGCAACATCCCTTCATCGCCTCCTTATGGCGTGTTCATACATGTATCTCAGTTGATACGCTATGCCAGAGCAAGTACCAAATATATGGATTTTTTCTGAGAGCTCGGCGTCTTTCAGATAAGCTTCTCAGTCAGGGATACGTTTGTGACCAACTAACATCGTCACTGAGGAAGTTCTACGGTCGATATGGGAAACTCGTCATACACTATGATGTCCCACTCTCTAGAATAGTGAATGATATTCTGTCATAGACCATTTGTACCGTCCAACCAAAGATTATACTTTATATATTCCAAATGGAAGTAACCCTGTGTGACAATTCTACAGATTTGAAGCGACGGATGCTGCATGCAAGCAGGAGATGCGTACTCTTCCTTGGCACCAGGTCTCACTCCCATATCGGGAGTTCGCTTCTATTCATATGGGGGAGCTTTTTGTTTGTTTACTTTGGTTCCTGTTTTATCCTGATTTTGTATGCCTTCGGTTTCTGATTTTCTGAATCATTTGATTTTGTGCTGTATACAGGGATATGGTATAATATTTATAGATAACAATAACATATGGCGAAAGACTATTATTCCCTCTCATCTTTAATTTATTTTAAATATTTTGCTACATTTCGGCAGTACGTGTCAATTGTCTTTACCCGATTCGGAGTTAAGGGTTTTTACTAATTCAATAGAAATTGAATGACATGTAAGGGTTCACTGCGATCAAAATAAATGATAATTATTGAGTATTGAAAATTAGAAGATTGTAACTGCAAAGGTGTTTGCTGAAAGCGGCAATCGGTGACACGTAATCAACAAGTTAAATTCTTCGTATAAGAAAAATGATTATATAAAAAATATCGTGAATTTTTATGTTGAGAACAAAATTATCGATCTTGATTTGAAATAAAAATCACAGAAGTTTTCAATTGTCTATGACAAAGAGTTTTCATGATTTTTGAAGCAAAAGTAAATTTCGGTGGTAAATGATTAGAAAACGAACGTCTAATATGCGTTAGATTAAAATTGAAACTAGTCAGGACGGTAAAAATATGTCTTAATTGGATTTATAAAATTCTTCTTAAAAGATTATTCTTCGGTACTCCCAAACCTCAGCCATTAAAATAAATCAAGAAAATAAAATCATATTGTACCGATAAAATAACAATTAATCCGAAAGAAAGGAGGAAATGTCCAACAACACTCAGCTACAGCACAACAGCAAAACACCATAACATCCCACGCAAAAACACAGAGCAGACACACACAGCAAGAGACACAAATGGTGAAATAACACTAAAACCCAACAATTCAGAACTGTATTGCAATAGAGGACATCCCGCTTATCGTTAATACTCTTAAGTATTTCTTTTAAGAATTTCTAGGTGAGTTCCGATCAAATCTTAAAATTCGTAAGCCCCCCCCCCCCCGATTCGTTGTATTCATAATAATAGATTATACATAAATCAATCTGAATGGGAGTCAGTAATTAAACTTAAAATGCAAATACATTACATGTACAAATAACTCACCTATCAATTAACTGAACAGCTGATAAACATTTATCGAATTTTATAATGTTTTGTGTCATATGTTTAAATCTCATAAAAAGGAAAGGGAGAGACCTCCAGCATGACAATCTCGCACTAACCCAGCAAAACAAATCCACAAGAAAGTGACTCATAAACGACATCATACAAAACTACAAATCGCAAAAGACACATCAATATTCACTAGAGCATCATACAAAATAATCGTAACAGACGTACAGAAACATCAAACAATGATTGCAACACATAAAAGAAAGGAGACAAATGTGCACCCGGTGCCGACGTTGGACTGCCATCTGCTATAAGCAAATGGTGTGGTTATCCAGATTACGTGCGCACAACCCTCCAATTCATCCGGATACACAGTGGTCTCCATAGACACACAATTAATCTATAAAAATAAAATTTCTCAGTGTAAGGTGACATTACAAACAAGATACTTAAACGCAGCGGCCTCTTGTAACACAGATTCTATGTAAATGGATCTAAAAAATTCTATATCTTGCATACAACAGTCTGGCTGAAGCGAGCTCAAGATCAATCACCCGAGAAGTCTAACCAACTTTCAGACAGGACAGATAATCAAGACCAGTCTTCTCTGAGGATATTTCAACAATGCCCAGCGTGGAGTCCCGTCGTCACGTTTGGCCAGTGTGCAATATTGGTAAAGACACTTGTACAAAACTGTAGATTGGTCCTGTACCATGCCCAGTGGGTTTGTGATGACTTTAGGATTATATCCTCGGTAGAACAGGCTTCCGACAATTTTCTTACATTTGTGGTTAAAGTTTAATCTGCCTTTGATCCTTCTGACTTTTTAATAAGATCACCGTAAAATGAAGACAATGAAATTTCCAAAGATACATACATGATACTTACTCTGATGCTCTGAGTTGTCCCAAATTTTGAAAGAAGTTCAGAATAGTTATAATAAAATTTTCAAATTTTTTATGATATCTTAATGCTTGACTGATAAGGGTTTCTTTTTTATTTGTAATTTGTATATTTTTAACGTGGAAGTCCGAAACATGGGAGCAATCTCTAGCGTACCCGATGAGCTCAGAGATGTAAATCCCATACGATGGCAATCTTGGAACATTGCCATCAAGCCAAGGAAAATTAACCATGTTGAATCCAAAGTCTTCTCTTTTGTCATATATCTTTATCTGAATTTCGCCGTTATTGATTTTGATATCAAGATCCAAAAATGGTGTAGCTATATCATTTGTGTTTGCTTTGTACAATGTTATCTCTGGAGAATAAATTTGATTTTTGTTATGGTCACAATGTGGGTTATAAATATTGAATATATCTATAAGATACCTAGAGGTACCGTAGAAACATTTCAATTCGTCAAATTTCTTGCGTTTTTGCAGATTTTGAATGAATTCTTTTTCGTATGTGTATAAAAACCAATTTGCAACCAGAGATGAACAATAAGTACCCATAGGAATTCCAATAACTTGGCTGTATAGAGTATCACCAAATCTTACAAAAATGGGGTCTAAAAGAAAGGACAAGGCCTTGCACAACTCTGATCGAGTCCATGATGTTTATCAAGTGTATTAATTACTTCTTTCCAGCTCTGTCACTTGAAAGAAGCTTTGTTTTGGCCTTTTATCGCGATCGATACGAATTCATTAAATACGCAATTATACAATTATTGACTTGGAATGAGGGTAATATATGATTTGTTGCCGATGGCCTGAAGCTTCATTTGTCTGAAAGTTAAACATATTATAAATTGCCCGAATTCCCCGTAAATAATTGTTTTGTTATAACTTGTATACAGTTGATATGATCTTAATGTTACTAGTAGGACACTCGGTATGGTACTGGACCAATCTACAGCCTTGTACCAGCGCATTTTTAAGACTTGCACTCCAACTGTCTATGACGACGGGTCTCCATAACGTAACTTGTCCAAACCTCTTTAGAGAAGACAGGGCCAGACCACCTGTCCTCTCTGAACGTCGGTAGGGTAATAATGTGCATGACCTCGCTGCAGACGACAGAGCACAGACTGCATTTCGTACGTCCCTATATATACGAGGGCTGTCAGTAAAGTACGTGGACAAGTCTTAAATTAAGGAAAATTAGCGTCAAAGATATATATTTTTAGTATATTATCATATACTATTTGCGAATTACGAAATGTGAACAATTCTCACATTTTGATTTTATTTCTAAAACTATGACTTCGTAATTAGATATAGAATGGCAACCCGGAGCACGGTCAATTTTAACCAAAATATGTTGTTTATTATTTTGTTCATTTCATTTGCATTTTGTAAAATTCCGCGGATAAAACGATCATTTTTACATTGTAATGTTGACAATAGTTATGACATCACACATGCAAAATTTGAACGTTCAAAGTATCAAGATGACAGAGAAAACCTTAAGGTATTAAGACGTGATCGTCATTGTTCGAAAAAAGTTTTCTCGAGAGGCGGAGCAGAGAGAAGCGATAAAATTTTGCATGGGCTTCAGAAAAACACCGACAGAGACCCATAGGTTACATAAACAGTCGGAAAAAATGATACAACTAGTCCTCAAGTGACAAAGAGAATTTTTGGACGTTAAGGACAGTTTGCAGGACGGTATGCGCTAGGTAAGGCTTTCTGTAAAAGAAAAGTGCTTTTGAATGAAGAACATGACGTTGTTCATAGTGATCGGCGACTAACAATTCGGGAAATTGAAGGTAACTTTAAAATAAAAAAAATTGTGCCTAAAATTTTATCCCATGATGACAGATATGGATAATGACCATATCCATGCATATAGCACAAATTCGCTTATTCAGAAAATCAGAAACCGAAAGCATACAAAATCAGGATAAAACAGGAATCAAAGCAAAAACCTTCACCATATGAAAAGAAGCGAACTTCCGATATGGGAGTGAGACCAGGTGCCCGGAAGAGTAAGCATCTCCTGCTTGTATGCAACACCCGCCGCTTCAATTCGGTAGAACTATCACATTCGGCAACTTCCATTTTGGAAGACATAGAGTACAATCTTTGGTTGGATGGTTCAAATGGTCCATGACAGAATATCATCCACCATTCTGGAGAGTGGGACATCATAGTGTATGACGAGTTCCCCATATCGTCCGTAGAACTTCCTCAGTGACGATGTTAGTCGGTCACAAACATATCCCTGACTGAGAAGCTTATCTGAAAGACGCCGAGCTCTCAGAACAAAATCCGTATATTTGGTACTTTCTCTGGCATAGCGTATCAACTTAGATATGAACACGCCATAAGCAGGCGATAAAGGGATGTTGCTACTCAGAAAGGAAAGTTTGAAATGCTGAAATTGAGGTTGTCACGTTTGTCATAGAGTTAGATGTTCAATTGACCATCAGTGTCGTAGGACAACATTATGTCCAAATAGGATGCTGAATTATTTGTCTCTGTAGTTTCTTTGACTTCAAGCTCTGAAGGATAGATACTGCTCAGATAATCCGCGAATTTTGGATTATTGATGGACAATACATCGTCTATGTATCTGTAAGTGAAGTTGAAGTAAGAGGCTAAGTATCTTTTCCCTTCAGAGACCAGAGATAAAACAAGTAATATCCGTGCTGGATGGTTTCCGAAAATTCATAAAAATCTAAATTTAGCGCGGAGAGTAGAATTGTCAAAGCAGTTTGTAACGGATAACGTCAAGGATTCTCATGCTAGTGCTCCGGGTATGAGGAAGTGTCCTTTTAACACTGTATAGAAATATAACCATTTCTGATTGTTTGTGATGAAATTTTGCATATTATTGATATGAAACTTGAATTTAATAAAAAAAAATATACTTTCATTTATTTTTCCATTGTTTGCTAGCTTTTATCAAGGTAGTCCAGGAACTTTACGTACAACCCTCGTATTTTTACATATTCGTCTGTGTTGCTTGTGCCCCTGTTTTGTACTGTCTTGGCTGTATGGTCATCTTACAGTTAGTAGGTTAATTTACACAGACCTTTGGGGAAACGGAAATTTAAAGTGGGAGGGTTATGCGCACGTAATCCAGGATAACGACACCATCTACTTCTAATGTGGCTGAAAGACGGCACCGATTGCCCATGGGTTTCGTTGGTTTATGTGTAGTCTTTTGTGTTCGACGTTTGATGTCTCCTTTGCTGTTCCTTGCCTCTAGCTGTGTGTGACTTTTCCGTGTTTTCACTTGAGTTGTTTGTTGCTGTTGGTGCTGCAACCGAGTCTTGTTGGAGATCCCCTCCTTTCTTACTCCAATACAGCAGCAACGAACCGATTGGCCCGGTATGTTAACGTTCATTTTCGTTTAAAAGAGAAAGAGCGCGGAAATTCGGTTAATAACGTCATCAATGACGTGACGTCACAAACGATGTGACGTTTATCGGTCAATAGTTTTTGAACTATTGCCCTAGGGCCAATATTAATGTAACCATTGACTGCTTGGTCAAATATTCGAATTTATAGGAATTTTTCCTATGGGGACTTTATATAGAGATACTGGTAAGGGTACAACAAATCGATATATTGTTACACCCCTACTTAGGATCCTACATGGAAAGCTAACCGGACCCCTAAGGTGATATCATGCATAATCTTGCTCCAGCGGGAGAGAACAGTCTGTTTCGAATTATTTGTATCTCCAACAGGACTTGTATCATTCAAAGCAAAATAGCGATACACCAAAATGCGAAAACACAGAACAAACAAGCACAACAAGAGACACAACACGAATAGGTAAGACAAAGCTAAGGATAATGGTGTGGTTATCAAAATTCGAACTGTGAAAGGTATGAATGTCTTGTAATGTCTATATATGTTGCTATATATGTCAGAAAATGTAATAAAAAAAAGAATTCAAACTGTGTTTATCCGAATTACAAACTGTACTTATCCGAATTTCACACTCCCTCCGCTAGTCCGATTACGCACTAGAATACGCAATTGTTATTTAGATAGCATCCTTACTGTAAGCTGATTATACAAAAACGACAGCAAAACAACCCGAACCCTAACAACACGTGAATATGAAATAGTATACCAAAAGTAGTCCGTGTTCTGCCTTTTAAAGCGAGCCAATGTAAAATCTAAGCAATAACCTAATGATATGAATACAGACCAACAGGTGGTCTGGGCCATTCCTTCTCATACAAGTTATGTCTCTTTAACGCATTTGAAATTTTCTGTTACAAAATTTCTTGAAATTTCTAAAACATGGGTCCTGTAGCATCATATCACACCCATTCTGCTACGTCTTTTGGTATATTTTTGGACAATCATAATAATTTTCATACTTTTTGGCCATATTACATTGTTTAGACTGAGGATCACTGACGAGGGTTTAGTACCCGAAACGTGCATGTCTGGTCCATGCTGTAAATTTATCAGGTTTTAAATGATGCTATTGAATTTAAAGACGTTTACATTTGACCAGTGTCTGACGTGGAGTCCCATCATCAATGTCAACTATGAAATTGTTAAGGAATGAACTGGAGTTAGGCTGTAGATTGGCCATGTACCATGCGGAGTGTGTTTTTGGTTATTCTACTTTATCTGATCTAATCAATGGGGAATATTTAAGAAATGACTGTCTTACTTTGGGTGTTTATGGTAGTATAATTTCCAAATATGCCTGTTTACACAAATCTTCGTTACGCTACGCGGTTTTACACTATTTGTGATGCGATAAACCAAAGTTTATACTCCAATAAACTGTCAAAATTGAACTGTCAATTTTTATATAATTCTGGTTCAACTTGTGCAAATTCCAATACATTGGATGTTCATGGTAGTATAATTCTGGTTGGGCACTTTCAAATTCCGTGAATCGCGCTTAACGTGGGGATTCCTCTGCAATAGAAATATAAGACGATTGATGAATCTGATGCCTTTTGCATTCTTTATAGCTTTTGTCCTTCGTGTTTGTTGTCTCAGTCATTATAATAAAAGGCAGGTTGTGGAATTCAGAAAGTAATATATTCTGTTACAGGTAAAGGTTTGAATCTAAAGGGAAGCTGAGTGCATTTGTTGTAAAATTCAAGAAAAGTCTGAACTTGTTTATGAATAAAACAATTGACAAACCTGTATTGCCGCTGGAATAGCCCTGAAATTGAATGAAAGAAACAAAATATCAAAATTAAAATGATACATGGAAAAATACATGCCGCGCATTTCTCTCTAGAACTGTATAATTATGGCTGTAACTATTACTTCTTTATAGAATTTAAGGACAATGAATCGATATATATATTAGAAATTTTGAATAAGAATAATGATGCAATACGTCTGGAATTGAATGATGACACAAAATATTAGAACCCTTAATTTTACAACATTTGACTTCATATCTGCAATAAATAGTCCACAGTCATAAAATCAACGTAATTTGACCGTAAGAGCATGCATTGAATTTTTTTAACAACATTTTTTTTGGAATTCTATTAACATCAATAAATGTCGGAAAACTGGGTCAAGTCGCGTAAAAAAAATTATGCAAATGCAACTGTGAACAGTTTCGTCCAAACAACCTTAATAAGTTCACACATAAGCATGCACAAAAACATATCTTAAATTGAGACCTATTGATCGATGTGAATTTCATGTACAGTTCCTATCTTGAATTGTTAAAATTGTTTATACAATATCCAAGTATAATTGAAGAGTTAACACATTATCACACTATTCAGATGAATTTATTTTAAAAATAGTCATCGACATCTATGATAGAGACTGTCGAACAAATTCGAATTATTTCATAAGAGCTTTGCCAATAAGAGGCGGTTGTCCGCGATGGAGAGCGTTCATATGCTTGCTATAACAACAGACAACTTCGAATAAAAATAACGTGACACACTAGAATACACACACACAAAATAATTATCGATTCTATAGTGATAAATATATTACGGTATATTACATTTAAATCAATCTGAATGGGAGTCAGTCATTAAACTTCAAATGCTAAAAAATGATCAAATACTTTACATATACTACATGTAACATCTCACCTATCAATCAGTTGAAAAGCTTATAAACATTTATCATTCGACATGCAGAAAAGGAAGCTATACCAAAAGCAAAATTATGCCTCTACATACCTCATCACTACTCCCACTTTCATAGATTTCAATGTTTTCTTCTTTTTTGACTTTTTCTGCTGCAAAATCTGCCAATATAAGATTTTCGAAAATGCATGTTAAACGTATTCGAATTCAGTATTATCATTTAAAGACAGATCATCTTTCGACATGGAGCAGACATGCACGTTTCGGGTACTTAACCCTCGTCAGTGATCCTCAATCTAAACAATGTAATATGGCCAAAGATTCAGAAATCTAAAGAAATTTTGATAACAGAATTCTATTTCTTAGCATAAAAATATCTAGCATTGATGTGTTGAAGGCTCAACATAAAAAATACAAAGAAATGAAAGGTAACCATACGTTCGTTACCAAGAATTAAAACAAACCTTGAAATTCTGAAAAAAAAAATATCACATTATGCTGGTCATATCTTGAATAACAAAAACTGCCATGTCAAAAACCTTGAATTTGGACAGCAAAATGTGTCATCAAAGAGTTACGTCATATGATAGAATGTTGTAATGAAATGGTAAAATGGGGCTCCAGATGGGGAACACATATCTTTGACACATTTGTGGCTTTCAACTAGCTATGCATACATCATTTCTATTTCCTTTCGGTACTAGTTCGCCTACGGGCCCTACGGAGTTAATATTTTCATACGCAATGTACTAAATTACTCTTTTCTTGATTATATTGGTGAAATTCGGGATATATTGGGGTTTGGAAATTATAAGAATTGATTGTTCAATTTTGACAGTTTATTGGAGTATGAACTTTGGTTTGTCGCATCACAAATTTTGCGTAACTACGCTACTCAGTTTTACACAGTTTATGATGTGACAAACCATAGTTCATACTCCGATAAACTGTCAAATTAAACAGTAGATTCTTATATAAATGCATTTTTGTTCACTACTTAGAATAAGATGATTTATGATCCTGATGCCATTTTAATTGTGTATAGCTTTCATTCTTCTTCTTTTGTTTATTCAGTCGTTATTAAAGGCAGATTTTGAAATTCCGAAAGTTACATACTCTGTTGCATCTAAAGATTCGATTCTAAAAAGAAGCTAAATGCATTTTTTTGCAAATTTTCAAGAACGGCTGACTTTGCTCATCAATAAAATGAATGACAAACCTTCATTTAGCTGCTTTAGGACATGGCGACTGCCATACTTCTGAAATGAATGAAAGAATTAAACTTTTAAAATGATACAAGGAAAAGTACCAGCCACGCTTCACCAATTAGAACTGTATAACCATAGCTGGAACTATTATAGCTTGATAAAATGTAAGGACAATGATCGACAAACATTGGAAATTTGTGAAAATTAATAATGCAATACTCCTGTATATTCGAACCTTTCATTTTACATCATTTGACCGTCCATAAATGCAATCAGTAGTGCACAAAAATTGGTTACGTTATTAAACAGTTTGTACATGCAATGGATTATTCGAGATTTTTTTTAAATCCATCAACATCTATAGATGTCAGAATACTGGGAAAAGTCGCGTAAAAAATAAGAAAATGGTGAAGACAAAAATGAAATTGTCTTTGTTTGCTGTTTATCGAACGACCCATGGAAAATCGCTTCGACTCAGAAAATTGTATTGCAATTTCTATGCTGAATAATTTTAATCATAACCTCTTCCCGACATCTCACACAAAATTGATTAATGACAAATATGGATAATGACCATATCCCTGTATACAACACAAAATCGATAATTCAGAAAATCAGAAACCGAAGGCATACAAAATCAGGATAAAACGGGAAACAGAGCAAACAAACAAAAACCTCCATCGTATGAAAAGAAACGAACTCCCGATATGGGAGTGAGACCAGGTGCCCGGAAGAGTAAGCATTTCCTGCTTGCATGCAACACCCGCCGCTTCAATTTGGTAGACCTGTCACATCCAGTTACTTCCATTTCGGAAGACATAGAGTACAATCTTTGGTTGGATGGTTCAAATGGTCTATGACAGAATATTTTCCACCACTCTGGAGAGTGCCACATCATAGTACATGTATATGACGAGTTCCCCATATCGACCTTAGAACTTCCTCAGTGACGATGTTAGTCGGTCACAAACATATACCTGACTGAGAAGCTTATCTGAAAGTCGCCTAGCTCTCAGAACAAAATCCGTATATTTGGCACTTGCTCTGGAATAGCGTATCAACTGAGAGTAACCATTGAGCTTTGTCATTTTAAACATGGAAATTGCAAAAAATAAGATTTTTCTTTTATATTTTGTTATCCTCTGGTCGTCCTTGAAAAAAATGGATAACGTTTGTGTTAACATAATCTCGTTACCATGATGGTGACGGTTACTGAAAGTATCGAAAACGTTATTTCATTTATTCTTGAAATATACTTGCCTTGATTAGAATTTATTCATATTATAAATAGAACTGTATATCAAGACAAGTCCTTTATACCAATCGGGACTATTTTTATACACAAAAAAGTGATTTCGTAGTATATGGAATGAACTGAGAGGTACAAAGACAAGTAAATGTAACGTAAACTTGACAAATTTTAGGCCTATTCGGCATCTATTTTTCCACGTGCACAACACCACTGATACATTTCGGCAACATCAACTGAGAGACCATACAATAAACTGTTTGTTTAAAACTCTCATGTGGAAAAAACTAAAGGTCATGTTGCAATGAAGAAAAGGTAGAAAGAATGTAAGTAAAGAGTGTAAAAGAGAGGACTAGAGGGGCATTTACCTTTTTTGAGGCTAAATTCAATTAAATTTCCGTTTTTTATATACGATACTTTTTAAAAATACAAAAAAGACAAGTAGATCATTCATCGAGAATTCAGGGGCTGATACATATGCCTACATGCAAAACTATGACATTTAGATCTTAGTTCTCAATTAAACGTCTATATATATAAATACTTTTCGCATAATCATCTTTGATTTCTTTCCTTTTTCGTCCTTACATACTTTCGACACGCAAACCAAAATGATTTTCATTTTTCATAATGATTTTCTTGATATTGTACTTGTAAAATTGATTTTACTACATTTGTAACTGTTTGCATTTTCTTTGTTTGCTTTTTTTCATTATGAATTGAGAAAACTGCATATTAAGGTTCCTAATTTATTTATTTTCATTTATTCTTTAGGTACTTTAAACGGTAATTCATACAGGCGTATCCATCTTTCAATCCGCGCATGCTTCTAAAGGAGATAACCCAAAATAGAAATTCCACTTTCGAAATATATTAGGATGAGATTAATTCTTCCTTAATGTTTGTTTTTTTGGGGTTTTTTTATTTCTTGGTTGTATGGGAATGTATTTTTGTACCTCTTGTTGTTATGAATTCTGTACTTTGTAAACATTGTTCTTATATGAATTGCAGTATAATATTGATTTTCTGATCAAATTGAAGGGTTGAATTGCTTCTTAACCAACAGCTCGAAACATCTTGTGGTGTGTAAAATAAGGGAGGGGAAGGGGGTGGGGATGATTAACTGTAAATTGAGGGGAATTGTTCTGAAATCAAACGCGGACCTTTTTGTTTTATTTTGTTTTGTTTGTTTCTTTGGTTTTTTTTTTTTTGTAAAAAATATTATTTAAATAAACGTATTTTTACATGTATAAAACACCAAGATTGAATTTTTTGGTCAAAAGATCATAAAAATGTGAAAACTTTTGGGGAAGGGTGGGGGTCTGCTTTGGATATCATATCATTAAGGCTTGTTGCATCTATCATCATAATATGACCACAGGAGCTCGATGTCATGGATCCACAATCGCATCCTCCTTCTCTTATCTTTATTGGAGGAAAGTGAAAGTACTGTAGAGAAGGGACGTATATCAGGGTTGTTGGCGTCGAGCTCCTGTGAATGTGACATATATGGATTATGCACGTGTCAGGGATTGATTGTTTGGTCCAAAAGACAAGATTATAGAGATTTGAAGACAAAAAGTGTATCATCAATCGATATCAAACTATGAAACTTCCTATTTTGGGAAGGAAAGTCAAGGTTATACATGTAGCACAGGAATCTAAATGGTAACCATGATAACAGATTGTGTATTATATGTACATCTGTGATAACATGAATTTCAGATATTTATTCTCAAAATTGCATAGAAGAGAAAATTAATATTTCATACCAGAACTCATCAAAGGATAAACCCGTATTTTATGTTTGATAAATCTATTTAATTTACTTAAGTGTTCACCTTGCATGTTTTCGTTGGTTGCTAAGGTATAAATTGTGTTGCTAAGGAAGTTTTTTCTTAAGTTTCTTTATAGAAAAATGACATATTTTTGAAATAATATATTTTACAATTACTTTCTTGTCTGAAAAAAATGTTTTATTGAAATATATACCGGTAACAATGTGTTCACCTTGTTTTGCTGAGGTATGTGTTACCTTCCTATGGATGTATTAACTTTTTGCATATTTTCAGAAAGATACCTTAGATTTTTATCATAATTCTGAAACTACATTTCTTATTATTGTATCACTATAGTGTTCACCCTGTTCTCGTTAATTGCTGAGGCTATAAACTGGGTTACCAAGGAAGTTTCTTTATTTAAAAAAAGAGCATATTTAAGAAATATTTCCTACATTAGTATTGTTCTGAAACTAAATTTCATGTCCAAATAAAATGTGTTTTCTTGAAGAAATTTATAACTATGGTGTTCACATCGTTTTCTTTGGTTGCTAAAGTATTTTATCTTTTTTATCATGTTTTTAGAAAATACCTTACAATTATATTATCCTGAAACTACATTTCTTGTCAACGAGAAAAAGGGTTTTCTTAAAGAAATGTATTATTAAAGTGTAAACCATGTTCGTATTGGTTGCTAAGGTATAGATTGAGTTGCTAAGGAAGTTTTTCCTAAGTTTCTTCACAATCTTTAGAAAATATTTTATTGAAATTATGTTGAGATATTATTATTCTGAAACTACATTTCTTGTCAATGACAAAACAAGTTGTCTTGAAGTATAATTAAATTCGTCTTGAACATGGTAAATTGCATGAAAAAAAAATCACATAGAAGCTGCAAAATATTTCGATCTGAAATGAAAAAAAAATTCAATACCTGACTACCAATTTTTTTCTTGGAACTGATAGTGTAGGAATTGGTTTTTTACACCATATTTAAGACAACTTCAGTTGAAAAGCACATGTTTTTTGCATAAATTCTAAAATTCAAAATCTTGTCATTTCTGTGTTGCCATAGCAACCATAAGCAAATGAGGAAACCAAAATAAGAAAGTTATAAAGTTTTCAGTTTAAGTTCTTTTCATCACAGGGAAAGTCAAAAGGAAAATTGTGCATTCCATTTTGTCTCTCTTTGATCCTTTATACATCTTAAAATCTTTGATTTCACAATGAAAAAAATGACTGTCGCTATGCATATGGCTTCTGTTGCTATGGATACCAAAATCAATGAATAAATGTATTAAATTTGTGAAAGTTATGGTATTTACACTTGGTGCCATCATAGCAGGTAAGACTGCGCAAAATTTATGCGCGGTAAAAGAAAACTATGAGTAGAAATTTTATGAATTTCCGGATAAGATTTGGCAAAACTTTCTACTAAATATGTTTATGGCTGTCTATTTTGTAATACGCAAGATCGCAAATGCAGCGCGTGCAACGTCTCCGCTCTGCTTTTTCATTTAGTCACCTACGTAAACCATTGTTCAAAACTTGGGCATCTTTTCTGCCAAAGTAAATTGATGACGTCATAACAATGGAGAAAAATCGAAGAGTGCGCGAGAACATTCGTATAGTCTCGGTTAAAATATTTGCGGTCTTCCGTATTATGCATATTGTTTTTCATGATATTTTCTTCAACAGATAACTGTTAAAACATATCTAATTTATCGCTCCAATAAAGCAAGGGAATGTTACTAATATGGTTATTGAGAACTATATTTTTTTCGCCAGTGAGGAGAAGTGTACAATTTCTTTTCGAAAAAAAAAACGTTTTTGTTTTACAATGAAAACTTCTTCATGGATTTTTTGCATGTCAATTCATTTTCTTGGTATGTATGAGAAGTATAGAAATTGGCTAAAAATCAGCAAAAGTACATGAAGCAAGACATAATGTACACCCAAGTGAAATTTGCAACTTTTCACATTGTTATTTGTGATGCATCTGATGCTTTTCATAACTTTTATTATATTTACCTTCTTCGTTATTACGGATTCATCCATATCAATTTGCAACTGCTGTCTTATATCGTTTGACTTCTTTCTCTTCAGAGCATTCCTTTTGCATGAGGTAATATAAAAAATCTGTAAAACACAAATTCCAAACACCTCAATCACTACATGTAAGACATACATTTCTTTACACAAGAGCTCAGGGGGGGGGGGGGCACAACCACCCATCTGATACCAATGCACACGCTTAACATTTTGACATTGCATACTCATCGTGTATCTGTAAAGGGTGTGCTCATTTGCATGGTAAAATAAGCTATTCAACATTAACATAAAATCATGAAAATTCAAAACAAAATTTAATTAAAGCATCAAGTATGTATCAAAGCATTTAAGTAAAGTACATATGATAAATATGCAGTAAATCAATGCAGAAAAAGAGATAAAAACAAAACAGAAGAAAAAAGTTTGGGTCAAAAATGAATAAATGACAATTATTAAGATTATTTTAAATTGCATAAAAGGTGACAAAATGGAAAAAAAATAACAAAGAAAAGATTTAGGGGTACCCGGTGCTGGGATTTTGAAATCACAATCAATAGGTTCATAATAATTTACAGTAAACATTACTATGAATAAGAAAATCATCAAAATTAAAAATATATATATATTAATAAAACACCACAAACATGTAAACATTTAATAGACAAGGTCAAATTTTATTATGTAACGTAGAACATAGAGGAGTATATATCTGTCGTTCCGTGATCCTATTGAGTCAGGCTCGAACCAGCAACCTTTCGATCACTGACCCGACAACATTGCCCCTAGACCAAGGCACCGACAAATTCCTAAACAGAATATTATATAGGAACATTTTATTTATCAAAGCATTTAGGAACTAAAATATGGTAATATTCAATGAATGAGTGCATAGGATCTGACGTTTATTGAGAATAAAAGAAAGAGTTCAAAAATTAGCAACTCTGATAAAGATCAAAGAAGTTCCTGCCAGTTATTCAATCTCAAAGTCAAGAAGACAAGACAAAATCATAAAAATTTCCATTGGAACAGTTACAAACCCAGGAATGAATAACATTCCAAAGTGAGACCAGGTTCCCGGAAAGAGTCAGCGTCTCCTGATTGTATGTAACACCCGTCGCAACCGCGAAAACTTGTCTAATCGATGTACATATTGATGTGCATATAGGGGGGTACATATTTCTTGTTTTGTAATGATGACAGCCATTTAACTAGGCCGAGTTCGGTACGAGTTATAGTGTATTGCGCATGGTTACGCGCATGGCGATCTTATTCGCTTGTTTCTTGACGGATTTCAACAAGTTTGGTATCGATGAAACCAGAAATATATCATCTACAATCCTATAGTAATGAATATTTTGTAAGATTTATCGTTTAATAAATATATACAAAAATATCAAGAAAGTTAGACCTCCGGGATATCGCCGTAAACGTTTCATATATATAACGTCACCGTCGGAAATTCAACCGCTTGTTGCTTGGGAACAAAATCAAAGAGCAAACTTTTGTTTGACGATCTAACAGGATATTTCTTGCAGATTTTAACGATATAATGGATTAGAAATTTCAAGTTTACTATCTCGAAATATCTTTGATTATAAGAATTTTTCTGCAATTTTATGAACCTTCGTACTTTGCACGGAAATGTTATCTAATAAAGTTTCTCTGTTTGAAAACTTTGAGCTAGTGAATTTTCGTATCAATTCTGCTTTCTTCAAAAATTCTACAGGTAATTACACGCATTATCGAGAACGAACGAGATGAATGACATTCATTTTCTGACCCGTAACGTCAAAATTGAAAACGCTTACGTTTACTTTTTTCTCTCTTTTTCTTGTTTCCGTATCTCTAAATCTAAGACGATCTAAAATGGACGATATTCAAAGTAAATAAACCAGTGACAAATATTCATTGCAGTTGTTTAATTCTCTTTCCATGTTGTAGATAAAAAGTACATGTAAATCGTTTACGTACAATTTTTTTTTATAAATTCACAACGATTAAATATTGATATTTGGATCCCTGTAAAGTGCGAAACGAAACAAAAACGAAATAAATCGAAAGGAAACGTAACACATCAAAACGAAACGAAACCTTTAGAAAAAATAAAGGAAAAAAAGAACTCTCTCTCTCTCTCTCTCTCTCTCTCTCTCTCTCTCTCTCTGTCAACTTCATGTGATGATATCAAATGTTCATCTATAAGTAAAATATGAAATATACGAAAAGAATGATTTATCACTTCTACATGTTTCGTTGCGTTCTAGCTGCTTTTGAAATCTCTCGGAAAATCTTTTACCGTTTTATTTTTCACTCAAATCCAAATATACATTCTTTAATTAAAACATTGTATTTATCTTTATCTTCTAAATTTATTCAACTTTAAAAAGAAAAATTAATCATTAAATGCAGAATCCCTGTCTGAATTGCAGTATTGGCGAATGTTATTTTCGGTGCGTGACGTCAAAGCTCTAGCACCAATTGTAAATTAAGCATTATTTTGAAACGGCCCCTGCAAGTAATCTAGACGAAGGATTTTTTTCTGAAAATCTCTCAAAATGATTACCATTTGATTTGCAACGTCATATAAAGTAATAAAAGCATTTATATTTCTATTATGGTTTTTGAGTTATGATGACTCATTAAGACCCTTATCAGGTTCACATTTGATTTATTAATTTTGAGATTACCTCCACCCTTCCACACATATTTTGCTTCTTTGCTTTTGTGTTTCATAATTTTGAAGTTGGAAATGAGGGTTTACAAATATCGAATACTGGTTCAGCATCTTGAGGAAAATTCTTTATTTTTTCTTGCCACTTTCAACTTTTTCTATCAAACTTTTACAGTTTTGATAGATTTTCATACTTTGAAATGCCCCCCCCCCCCCAATTGCATAGCAAATTTTTTTTCTTGTCGATTTATTGTGTTAATCATTCATAAAGTAATATTATATTACATTATCATTTATAAAGTAAGATTATATTATATTTGCGTAATTTATCTGCTCTAAAACGATGTTAATTAATTTGAAGACGTTAAACATTTGTACCACTTGGTGAGTGTCACTGCTGGTGGACCAGGAGTCCCCGAGGGCACATGTAGCCAAGTTCGATCAATTTCGGTCGGTCGTTTCTTCAAGCGCATTTGAAAATTTCTGTTAACAAAATTTTCTAAAATTTCTAAAACCTGGGTCCTGTAGCATCATATCCCAGCCATCTTGCTTCGTCTCTCAATATTTTGGACATAATTTTCACAGATTTTTGCCATATTAAATTGTTTAGATTGAGGATCAATGACGAGGGTTAAATACATGAAACGTGCATGTCTGGTCCATGCTGTAAATTTATCTGCTCTAAAATGATTCTAACTAATTTGAAGACGATAAACATTTGTACCACTTGGTGAGTGTCACTGCTGGTGGACCAGGAGTCCCCGAGGGCACATGTAGCCAAGTTCGATCAATTTCGGTCGGTCGTTTCTTCAAGCGCATTTGAAAATTTCTGTTTACGAAATTTTCTCAAATTTCTAAAACCTGGGTCCTGTAACATCATATCCCAGCCATCTTGCTTCGTCTTTCGGTATATTTAGGACATAATGTTCACAGATTTTGGCTATATTACATTGTTTAGATTAAGGATCACTGACGAGGGTTAAATACCCGAAACGTGCATGTCTGGTCCATGCTGTAAATTTATCTGCTCTAAAATGATGCTTACTAATTTGAAGACGTTAAACATACATAAAACAAATATAAGTATATTTTTGCAATAAATGATTGCAGAAGATCGCACATTTACAGATTTATTCAAAGAAACCGCTTTAAAATGAGCATTGTTGTCGATAAGTGACTTGAATCTAAAGAATCAGTAAAATGAAAGTACCATCCTTGAACTACTTTTGTATGTGGTGGACGGATCCAGACGAAAAATATCAGTACTTGTAGGAGACCAAGATTATTTGATTTCTACCAATGAGTTAAAGAAGATCCTAACGATAATCTCAACAGCACTCACAATAGAGCACAAAATTTAGCATCGACGGACCCCTAGCACGCTAGAGGTGGGACCAGGTGCCCGGGAGGAGTAAGCATCCCCTGTTGGCTAGCCGCACCCGCCGTCGATGTTTAAGCACGAAAATGAAAACAATATCTAAAATCCATGCACTCTGACGTTATGTCTATATAGAAAGTGCTATGGCAACAATGTCAAGGAAATATACTCAAAACACTTACTGTCAAACCCCTCGCGGGGAACTTTTTTACGAGCTCCACACGGCAAAGGGCATAAGTTTCATTTAAAATCCTTTCAGTGGTTCTCGAGAAGACATCCAATATATACTACTCAAAAAATTGTTGCACCACAAGTCTATTTTCTGTTTACTTACATTATAGATGTATGTCTTTTATGCTCAGTTTCCTTACAGTATGGTACGGAAATTGAATTTGGACATTTCCTACCATAAATGCAATAGATAATTTAATCTGATTGTAAATTTCGATTGGTCTCAGGATCTATAAAGAAAATGCAGAAATTTAAATTCTAAAATTAACGCAAGAGGGCGCTAATGAAATTAATTTGGACTGCTTATGAAAAGCACTTTGGCTGGAAGCATCACTTATGAGAATTTGATATTCGAAACACGTGTCTAATGCATGAAAATTAGTTTGAAATTTTCTTCAAGAAGGTATAGAGTCGGAACCCTTCCGCATTATTAATGAGTATTTAAAACATCCGAAACAATTGAAATTTTCTTCGGAAGGCATACATTCGGAGCACTTGCGTATAAAAAAATAAACACTTATTTCAGGTTGCAGTGTGGATCAGTTACATTTGTTCCCCGTGACATGTTTTAAGAGCATTTATTACTTCATTCTAGCTCTGTCGCATAAAAGAAGCATTGCTTTTGGCACTTCATGAATTTGACGTCATAAATATTATATTGCTAATTCAGAAACTTGTTATTTCATTCAGAAATATCATCGAAATCAAAGGAGATTAGCATCTCAGCATTTTTGTGCCTTCCCTCTCTAGCTATTTTGAACATAAATTTTATTTGGATATATTTCTGAGTCGACCTTACAGAAAATTTGGAGCCACACATATTGCACCAAATTAATTTGAAAAAAAGATAACCAGAGCGCAACTAAAATGGATTTTGGCTGTGTTTAGATACATTTTGGGTGATAGATGATTTAATATTTGAAACAAGTGTCAAGTTCACATTAAATTGGTTTGAAATTTTCTTCGGAAGGCATAGAGTTGGAAAACTTCCGTATTTTCAAAAATGCGAAAAGTATATGATGGACGATGGACGCCGGACGACACTCTACAAATGTATGACATTAGCTCACTTGGGTTAGTTAGTAGTCGAAAATGCAATGACATTATAAGAGACTATCTTTGTGTTTGGCAATATATCATTCGTATTTACATCTACAGAATATCGCTTTATGTGCTACAATTCCTCTATATTACATGTACTTATCGAGATGAATAGATAAAAAGCAATTTAACATAAGTTTGTTATAGCTGAAATTTGAAGGTGCATATTCTGTATATTCCATATTCTAATTATGTATGTGCAACCAAACATACCTTTCTTAAATATAGTTTTTACATGAAATGAGAAAAAAATATTTTGATTTTATTTTATTTTATTTATTATTTCTTTTTTATGTTTTATCTATCTTTATAGATATGTCCGTTTTTATTTTTCGACGTGAAAAGTCCATTTTCGACAAGTTTATATCGATGAAACCGGACGATATGTCATAAAGTCAGATTTATTGTTTTATTTACAATGCAATGAAGAATCCCCTGGCTATCGCCAAAAACAGTTTGTTTTTATAACTTCATCAGAAATTCAACCGCTTGAGGACTATTTTAGTTTATAATAATTTAGAATATTATTACTTAAAGATTCTCGCGATATAATGCACCACATATTTCATGTTTGGTATCTGTAATTATCTTTTATCAAAAGGAATTTCCTGTAAAAGAAAATTTTGAGCGAACAATTTCTTGCATCGACCTTACTTTTGTTCAAACATTTATCAATTATACAGATGCAGACATATATGAAATTAGGTTAGTCTATTTCGTTGCTTGGCTTATTATGAAATTATTATTATAAATATTTCGTTTCTAAAAAAATACATTCAACGGTAAGTTTTCAAGAATTAAGATTTGAAATAGGCTTCTTTTTATTTCAATGTTAGCGCAAACTCTTATTCATTAATGAATAAGCTGACAAAGTGGGAATGAATAATCGTGCTCAGTGTTTTGCCGTGGGTGCTACAATCGAGTGACAATCGAGATCCTCCCTTTTCTTATTTTTACAGTATTGTTTGATGATTCGTTCGTTTGTTCAATTCATATATCTCGCCTCTTTTCAATCGCGCAAGCTGAACATTGTTTTTTGTGCATGAAATGGACCCATCTGAAGAAATAAAGCGCTATCACCAATCCAAGAAACTGGCATGATTCTAATCGTTCATAATAAGGTTGTTCGCAGATCATGAAAACTCTTCTTATGTAGGGACTTTTTAGTTCACCTCACGAAGTGAGAGGGAGCTTATGCTATTACCCTGTCGTCTGCGTCCGCGTTGGCTTGGGCGTGCGCACTAGTATATCAAGAAGTTTTATTTCTCTATTATAAGCGCTAGGAATTTCAAACTTGCACAGATAATGCGTCTTTAAATGTAGGTCATAACCTACATTTTCCGCTTGAGTGCACTTGTCAGTAAGATTTGGGTATCAATGTTAAGAAGTATAATTTCTTTGATGTAATTGCTCGGAAGTTCAAACTTGCACAGATGATGCGTCTTTAAAAGTAGATCACAAATCTGCATTCAAATGTAAGTCATGACCTAAATTTTCTGCTTGAGTACACATGTTAGATAGATTTTGGTACCAATGTAAAGAAGTTCAGTCTTTATTTGAAGTGCTAGTAAGGCCAAACGTGCACAGTTGATTCGTCTTTATGAGTAGATGACACATTTACATTCAAATATGTTTAAAACTTCAAAACAAAAAAAAATCATTTATGTTTGTTCTCAGTAGGACAGGTTTTCAAATTCAACACTATGTATTCTTTGACTACGTTCTGTTTGCTGCCATGATAGAATACCGCCATTAGGTGAGCTTTGTAATCTTTGATTACACTATGTTTTCAAATCAAGAAGGTTGAAATAAATGGGACTGGGCATAAGTTGTGCCAAAATCATATGATGCCCTTTCCCTACATGGTTATCACATACAATAGATCATAAAAGACACGCACATATATCTTTATTTTCGCGTATAACAAAACATAAATTTGTAATGAAAGTGCTGATTGTCAATTTGAAATTAATGAAATGTGAATAAGTGTGATCCTACTCATTCGACGATGGTCCCCCTCCCCCTCTCCCAGTCTCTCTTTCTTTCCTATGTACGTTCGAGGGGTCTTTTTGAAACGACCTATCAACCTCCCTATCACCACCTATATAAATAATTTAGGTGTAATAAAACTTTAAAATGAACATGGATGATCTCTGCAGTCATTTAAATTTAATGATGACCTAGTTTAAAAGTCAACTTTTGATTCTCATAGTCACAACAAACTCTTGCTGATAGAACAAAGACTATTGACCTTCGGTGTTCAAACTTCCTCTTATAATCGTTGAGCTAATCTCTTTCAGCTTGACCTTGACGCAAGGTCAAATTCTCATTCTCAATGTCGCAACAAACTTTTGGATATAGAACAAAAACTTTTTGACCATCAGAGTTAAAACTTCATACATATAATCGTTTGGCCAAGCTCTTTTACCTTGACCTTCATCCAAGATCAAATTTTCATTCTCATGGTAAACACAAACTTTTGCCTTTAGGAAAAAGACTATTTGACCTACAGCCTCAAACATCACATAAATGTTCCTAGCATCAAACCATTTCACCTTGATCTTGGCCCATGATCATTGACCTAGTTTCATGTTTACAACATAATTTTGTCGTTTCAGAATAAAGCTTCCATCAGATTAAGATTAAACGCAATGGAAATAATCTCAGGTTATCAATGTTTAATCACGACCTTGGCTCAATGTCATGATATCATTTTCAAGATCATTCAATTTTCAGCAACAGATTAACGACTTTATTTTCTAATTAGGGAAGTAATACTGCTATTTCTTTTTCACATCTTCATTATTCGAGATCTAATCAAGGAGGAATCTGTCTGTTGCTTGAAACAGTAGCCATCTAGTTATAATTATCATTCTTTCTCCCCCTAATCGTTCCGGAAAAAACTTCA
>VSWD01000009.1:53884488-53905408 GCA_033119305.1 Pinctada imbricata | reverse complement strand
ACAACGTCCATTCATATGGATCGAGGTGTCGCGTGTTTGACCTGACGCATGAGTGTTAACTTACAACATGGCGCTTGAATTCGAAGAGACGAAGCGGAGGCAAGTAGAATCCCGGCCGTATCATTGATATTAAAGCTTAACAAGGTAAAATATGATTGCCGATCGTTTAGTTTTATTTTATTCGAGTGAGACACAGTCAATAATCCCCTAGAAAATTTGCCGATTCGTGCCGGCCATATCCTAAATTTGGGTCCCAGGTTTGTTCAATGTACTTTCCTGCGGCCAACACACCCCTACCAACCAAATATCCAAGTGTCGTTGGCCGTTTCTGCGGCTAATTTCTAGTGATAAGACCATTCTAAAAATTCCTAGTGATACCAATTGTCTTGACCTAGTGACCTTTGCCTGGAAGTTTTGCATACTTTTCAGACTACAGCTATTATTGTAGATGACAGAAGTACATTAATGTTTCATAAACAAATATTGTTTTTCCTCTTCATGATTTTTGAAATTATGTCCAAGAACAGTGTCTTTTATTTTACTCAGATTTTGAAAATAGTTTTCACATCTAGACAAAATGGAAAAATAGGAAAATGATTTTAGGCTACTCTTTTCCTTTGTATGTGTTTCTTGCTACATTTTGATATATAAATTTATTACATGATTATTAATATAAAAATTAAATACTTGTTTCATTCTACATTATTTGGTCTTTTTTCAGTAACATAAGGCAATGTAGATGAAAAATAATTTGCTGATATCGAGATATTCTTGCTATTTGGGGATGCATTAAAAACTCGTTAACTTTTGAGTTTCTACATCAGTACATGGTTTTCAAAACCTTCTGCTGGTTTATTCTGTAATCACAATTGAAGCATTAGTTCCTCGCAATTTACACACTATGTAAACTTTAGAACATCAAGGTTACAAATAGTTTACGCTAGTTTCAACAAGATTACACATTTGGAAACTTTTATACACATGGTTTCCAAATGGTTTACGCAAGTCTAAACATGATATTGTAAGATTCCAAATGGTTTACGCAAGTCTGAACTTGATATTGAAAGATTCCAAAAGGTTTACGCAAGTCTGTACTTGATATTGTAAGATTCCAAATGGTTTACGCAAGTCTGAACTTGATGTTGTAAGATTCCAAATGGTTTACGCAAGACTGAACTTGATATTGTAAGATTCCAAATGGTTTACACAAGACTCAAGTAAGATTCCAAATGGTTTACGCAAGACTGAACTTGATATAGTAAGATTCCAAATGGTTTACACACTGCTTAAACCAGTGTTTATTCAGATTCCAAATGGTTTACGCAAGTTTCAACAAGATTACACATTTGAAAACTTTTATAATGTCAGTTTCTATATGGTTTACGCTAGCCTGAACTTGATATTGAAAGATTCCAAATGGTTTACGCAATGCGTAAACTTGTGTTGATTCAGATTCCAAATAGTTTACGCATGTTTCCATATGGTTTACGCAAGCAGAACCTTTATATCATAAAATGGCAATCAAGTTTACGCAAGGTAAAATATGCGTAAACTATCTGGAATCCTGAAGTTTCAATTGATTACGCAAGTTGGTGCCTTTAAGTTTCAGTTGCGGAAACTTGATGGAAATTACAAGATTACGCTTGTGTAAACCATTTGGAATTTGAGCGGGTAGTCGGGTTACGCAAAGCGTAAACTTGAGTTTCAGCGACGGAATCCTTGCGTAAACTATATGGAAACTTCAGGTTTCCGCAAAGTTTCCATATAGTTTACGCATTGCGTAAACTTGTTTTTTCACCCAGTGTTAAACATTTTATACGCATACAAGCTCAATAAAATATTTACATGTTTTGCGCTATTTCGAGTTGAAAATCAAACTTTAAAATCAACGTGACAAACGTTTTATTTGGCCTATGTCCCTTGAACTATAAGGGTTAGGGTTAGGGCTTTGATAGTTCACATGTAGGTTCCTTATGACCAGACCTTTCATTTGTGACCTTGACCTTATGACCTTGACCTTGGAGTTTGACCTGTTTTTGAAGAATTAATGTGGTCTATATCTCTTAAACTTTAGGGAAAAGGGCTTTGATATTTCATGCACAGATGAGTCAATGACCTCCTTATGACAATACTTTTTGGATCTTTGAATTCGTTTTATTTTTGACAAAAACCTGCTACGGCAAGCTATGTAATCTTTGATTACCTTATGTTTTCAATTTGTGTTAATTTTCCAACAGTTGATGTACCAGATTTCTGTCATGCCAATCCTAAATCAATGTTATCAGATCCTGATAATTGTGCTCACTTCTATAACTTCTCAGAGAAGACATCCAGCCTGGGTACTCCCTACAAACATGAATGTCAGTACCCTGACCTCTTCTCTACCACAACCAGGAAATGTGAGAACTTTACTACAGTACAAGTTTTTTAGATTTTGAGCTGAAACTTGGATGCTTGATTTAAACATATTTGTAGCATATAAAATTGCATATATATATATCATGCAAACTTGGATGATATCTTATTCTTTATTTTATGTTGACCTAGTTTCAAGTTCAAATTCTCATTCTCAAGGTCACAACAAACTATTGTTTTTAGAATTAATATCAAAGAAGCACCTGGTATTAATTCATTCAAAGTCAAGAAGCCAAGACAAAATCATTAGAGTTTCAATTGAACATTTGTACAACTTGGTGAGTGTCACTGCTGGTGTACAAGGAGTCACCGAGGGCACATGTAGCCAAGTTCGATCAACTTCGGCTGATCGATTCTTCTACGCATTCGAAAATTTTTGTTATCAAACTATTTTGTGTTTCTTGGACGTGGGTCCTGTCATCATATCCTAACCATACTGCTATGTCTTTTAGAATATCTTTTGGACATAACGTTCACACTCTTTGGCCTAATACCATTGCTTAGACTGAGGAATACTGAAGAGGGTTAAGTATCCGAAACGTGCATGTCTGGTCCATACTGAAATTTATGTGAACCTAAATGATGCTATTGAATTTTAAGACGTTTAACATATGTACTACTTGGTGAGTGACATTTTTGAATTCATATTCATTAGGTTAGGGTTTCAACTACAAGGAGATAATTCTATTTGCATATCATAAAAATATTTGAAACCAACATAAACGACAAATGACATGACATCAGTTTCCTTCATCATTTCAGAAAAAAAGAATAATCCTTGAATCTTTTACTGTTGAATGGCTTTACGGGACAAAACAACATGTATTTAATGAAAAATTAAAGAAAATCGGAATAAAATTCATTGTTGTACAAGGTTTTCTATTAAAGATTCAAACATCAGATTTTATACTATTTATCATTCTCTTTAACAAAAAGATGGCTTTGAGTCAAATTTCTTCTGTTTGGTCAAAAGTATATATTTTCATGCTACAATTTCATTTGTTCTAAAATGATGCCATTGAATTTGAAGACGTTTAACATTTGTACCACTTGGTAAGTGTCACTGCTGGTGTACAAGGAGTCCCCGGGGGCACATGTAGCCAAGTTCGATCAACTACGGTTGATTGTTTCTTCAACGCATTCGAAATTTTCTGTTACCAAAATTCCTTGAAATTTCTAAAACGAGGGTCCTGTAGCATTTTCGGTACTTTTTTGGACGTAATAACTTTCACATTATAGCAATTGCCACTGCCAAGAGAACTGCTTTTTTTTCAGAATTTCTCGAAATATCTTGAATTCATACACATGCGATAAAAATTCAGAATAATACAAAAATATATGTAAATGTATTCTTTGAATTGCATACATTATAGAGGTATGTAAAGATGTCATGTGGAATTTTAAAAAAGGTGAAAATGTGAAAATAGACAAAATTGATGTTTGTAGCAACAACAAAAAATTAGACGAGCAAATTTTGACTTTTTGGTCTGAAGGGATATTCCTCTACATGAAGACATAGCCATCTTTATTCTACATCAAGTCGCAACTCCAACCTTTAGAACGGATATATTTGTAGCATAGAGCCATAATTCAGGCATGCACGATTCGGGTACTTAAGCCTTGTCAGTAATACTCAATCCAAACTATGAAACATAGCCAAAGTCTGTAATAATTATATAAACAAAATACCAATGACGTAGCAGGATTGGAGTAATATGATGCTACAGTGTCATGACCCACTTTCCAGGAAACTATCGAGGAAAAGTTGTGAAATGAAATTTTTGTATGTGTTTGAAGAAACGATCAACCACGTTTCATCGGACTTGAGAAAGTGTGCCATCTAGGACCGGTTGCCCATTGCTCTCGTTGGTTTATGTGTTTCATGTTTCTAAGATGTGAGTTGGTGTTCCTTGATCTTTTACGTCTCTTTCAATGAGTGTCTGTTCACATGCGCAAAACATTCCCCAGAACGCATAATTGTGTTGTAAGATAACCTCAACTCTGCAAGTTGATACAAACAAACAGCATAATGCAGGGAGTCAAGAAACACACGTAGTGATATGTAAATGGATACAAGAAACAGAAGGCATACGAAATACAATCAATTTTCTGCCGGTTGTAGCGAGCTCATACATTCGATCACTCGAGAAATGCGACTGCCTTCAGAGAGGGGACAGGTGGTCGGCTCTGTCTTCTCTAAAGAGGTTTAGACAGGACCCATCATGGAGTCCTGGCGTCACAGTCAGTCAGAGTGCATTTCTTAAGAATGTGCTGATACAAGGCTGTAGATTGGTCCAGTGCCAAGGCAAGTGTCCGTCTGGTGACGGAAGCATCATATCCACGGTATAAAAGGCTTTTTATGATTATAGCATAATTATGGTGGTAATTCTGTCTACCTTTGATCCATCTTATTTTTTGATGATGCTATAAAATGCAGATTATAAAATACCCATAGTAATATACGCTGTCGAATGTATTGGTCCTAATTACAAAAGAAATTCATAGTAATTTTTATAAACTTTCTTTATCATTTGTTAATTTTACAATGGAAATCAAAAACATAATTACATGCATACCTGATGAGCAGTGAGATGAAGATATTGCATGACGGTAATCTAGGAACGTCATTGTCAATCCAGGGAAAATTTATTAAGTTGAATCCAAAATTATCTTTTGTCATACACAATGATTACTCTTTCCATTAACAATTTTGATATTTAGGTCCAACAGGGTGTTTCGGTTGCCTTGGTTAGACTCAATCCTTGTGGATAAATAACATATTTTTACATTTTTAAAAAATAGGACTGTCAATAGTAAGGTACCTAGAAGTACCAATTAAACATTTCAAATCATCATGTTTTCTTCGATTTTGAAGATTTTGTTTCAATTCATTTTCATACGTGCATGAAAATTAATCTGCAACAACGAGCGTAAAATGAGTACACATAGGGATTCCTACTGCTAAATAATCTGAATTCTGACATATCTAATGACAAATATGGATAATGACCATACCCCTGTATACAGCACATAATCGATAATTCTGAAAATCAGAAACCGAAGGCATACAAAATCAGGATGAAACAGGAACCAAAGCAAACAAACAAAAACCTCCACCATATGAAAAAAGCGAACTCCCGATATGGGTGTGAGACCAGGTGCCCAGGAAGAGTAAGCATCTCCTGCTTGCATGCAACACCCGCCGCTTATAATTGATTTATCAGCTAAAATGATTTGCCAACAATGATCGTTACAAAAAGCGATCATAGTGAGCAGATCTTAACAGCTGATTTTGATTAGGTTGCATTTTGAAATTAATACCTTGCAACTTAGCATTATAGACTATGTGAAAGTAAACTTAAACAGTCATGTAGGCATGATAAATACTTATCCAACCACTTTCTCTTTTTTCAACTTATTTGTTTTCCATTCGATATTTATGTCTTGGTGTCAATTCCTTCAACTCAATGACAGCTACCCGTGCTTACATGGGTCAATACCCACTGTTTTCAGATGAATGAAAAGTAGATCAATTGAAATTAAATGACAAGTAATGATTCGAATATGTTTTTCGTTGGATGAGCAAAGATATGTTTCCGTCCTCTTTTTCAAAGTATATACCTCCAAAATACCTTAATTAAATAGAATTATAGCTTGAGTAAGATATTCAATAAGAATAAAATGTAGAATTGTTCAAATAATTTGTTTTACTTGACTTTTATTTTACTTGCAACCAGACTTTTAGACAACATGATTGCGCTGTTCTTGGCCGGGAATAGTTTATGGTTTTTGACCACATTCATCATTTCTTGAAATTTCTAAAAATTTCATCAAAATGTTTTGAAATTTCTAAAAAGTGGGTCCTGTAGCATCATATTCCACCCATCCTGCTACGTCTTTCGGTACACTTTTTCGACATAGTAACTTTCATACTTTTTTGAAATATTACATTGTTTAGATTTAGGATCACTGATGAGGGTTATGTACCCGAAACGTGCATGTCTGGTCCACGTTGCCAATTTATCTGTTCTTAAATGATGCTATTCAATTTGAAGACGTTCACATTGTATTAGTTAAAGATTGATTATTTCCCTATTTTCTTATACAAAGAGGTAGGACCATAAAACCCCTAAGTCAGCCCTGTTTCTTATGTATGCCCTTTTCCGTGTGGAGCTCTTAAAAAAGTTCTCCGCGAGCGGTTTGACAGTAAGTCTTTTGAATATTTTTCCCTGACATTGTCGCCATTGCACTTTCTATACAGACATCACCTTATACTGTGCATGTATTTTATATAGTTTTCATTTTCATGCGAGAACATCGACGGCGGATGCGGCTAGCCAACAGGGAATCCTTACTCCTCCCGGGCACTGGTCTCACATCTGGCTTGCTGGGGGGTCAGTCGATGCTCAATTTGGTGCTCTGTTGTGAGGATCTTTTTTAATTAACTCATGAACATTTAAACTGATTCATTACTTTTTGCGATTTGATACTTTCAAAAGTTCTTCACTAAATTGTGTGTGGAAATTTGAAAAGAATGCATTTATCAGTAGCTTTAAACCCTACGAAAACCCCAAAATCGGAAATTTTTATTTTATTTGCTACAAAACCTTCATGTTTCTTTAGAATTAGCAGTGGCCACATGCATGAAAAAAATGAAATAAATACAGTTGAAAGATCGTTACTATATCTTCTTGTGATAAAAAAGAATTTGGAGTGGGGATTTTTTGTCCGTTGAATATAAGGATGTATTTTCCTAGTCTTTTATTTCAAAGATACCAAGACCACAGTTTGATTTATCAATTTCTGCAAATTATCTAAAAACGGTCCGTGTCACTTAAACAAACAAAAGTCGCAATTCGACGAATAGGGCGAAAATGCTTTGAATATCTCATCTATTTTTTAATTGTTTAGCAGGACAGAAAGTATGTGCATATTACTTACATAGAACATACAGGATAAAAAGGACGTAAACAATATAAGTCCACTTCCATCTTGTGGCTTATCTTCGTTTTCTAACTTCGACATTGTAACTGTATCTGAAATAAAAAAAGTATAACGAATTTTGTTAAATGTACATGTGATATCGCAAAATTGCTGAAACCGTAGATGACGGGTATGAATTATAATCTATCTGGCGACCGCCACTTAATTATCAGGCGACCGCAACTTGATTTATAAGGCGACCGCCACGTAATTATATGCTGGCCGCCATATAATTTATATCTCGGCCGCCATATGATTATCTCGCGGACATCACATAATTTACAATAAATTAAAACAATAGTAACGCATATCATGTACTAACTGTTCTGGAGTGCAAAATTTATTTTGTCTTTGACATCTTTTAGATTTATGCGACAGTCGCCACATAATTATCTGGAGGCCGCCACTTTATTATCTTGAGCCGCCACAAAATTTATCTGGCGGCCGCCGCATAATTTACAATCAATCAAAACAAAATCGATGCAATTATTGTCCTAGGGTGCTATATGCATCCTTTATTTCTTTCAATATTTTTGATATGGCAGATGCAAAATAGCCAGATGAAGTGAAGCAAAAGAATTATCTTGTGGCCGCCACTAAATTTATCTAGCGGAAGTTATATAATCTTTTGTTACATTTGATCTGGTTATTTTGTATCTGTAAAATCAAAAAAAGATAAAAAGATAGGATAAACATAGCACCCTAGATCAGTAAGTACATGTTATACATTCATTTTGACATGTTTTGATTTATTGTAACTTATGTTATTGCCGCCAGATAATTGTGTGGCGTTTGCCAGATATTTTATGTAGTGGGCTCCGTATAATTATGTGGCGGCCGCTAGATAATAATATGGTGGCCGCCACATAAAGTAAGTGGCGGCCATAGATGATTAAGTGGCGGCCACAAGATAATTTTATTAAGACCATCAAATAAATTATATATACCTCTCACTTTCGGTCGTCCGTACACATTAGAGATCAGATATGTTTATGACAATATTGTATTTAAACTGTTCTTTAAAATATGACTTTATGAACATTATGGAGGTGATAAGATAAACATTTCAAGATTTATAGTCCTGACAGGATAGCATGAACAATTTTAACTTAAATGTACTAAGTGACCGTGACCTTGGTCACATAACCATGTGTCAATGTGATGTGAAACCTTTGGGTCATAAGCAACACCATACTTACATAAAATTGATCCAGAAACGGTTCAAGAGATATAGCTCGGACAGGAATATATGTAAATTTTCATTGAAATTGCATTACATGTAAGTGACCTTGACCTCGGTCACATTATACTTTAGGTCAAGGTGATGTTCAACCTTTTGGTCATAAGCAACTAAACATAAAAGTAATCGGATAAAGAGTTTACGAAATAAAGCCCGGACACAATGTGTGACAGATGGACGCGAAGTAAAAAACGTCTTAATACTGAATGTCTCCTCTCCGTTGGGGAAAGGGGGGGGGGAGGGGCAGATATATACTCTGATGCTTGTAACAGAAGCTGTCAGTCACTTCTTACAGAATTTCTAGAAAGTCTTAAATAGTTTCTGGAAGCGAAAACCTTGACCAAAAAGTTTCTAAATGATTTGAACATTTCAACAATAAAATTCCAAAACAAGGGTGCATGCTCAAGCGTACCGGATTAGCAATGATATGTAAATGTCATGTGACGGAAGTCTAGGAACATCACCGTCAAGCCAGTGAATTTTACCATGTAAAATCAAAAATTATCTCCTTTGTCATATACACTTGTATGAATCTCTCCATCTGCAATTTTGATATTTGATATCAATTAATTATGTATAATCCTTAAAACCTTTATAAAAAAAAATAACAATTTTGTAAAATTTCTTTCAATTAGCCGAATCCTACCATATCAAAATTAGTAAAAAAATTACCATACAATAAGGTCAAAATTAAGGCCTATTTTGTCCAATTTTTACCATTTTTAAGCAAAAATAACACAAAATGTCAGGCTGATAACATAATCACTGTTGTCAGAACAAAAAAGATTTCATGTGACAAATATAATCACTGAAAAAATAAATGGGATTGTGTTTTGTTCTCCTACATTTTGAGGTCAAAAATGGTTGCCATGGCAACTTTTAATTTGACACATGATGATGACTGCATCTTTTCAAATGGATTTTTAGCATGGTTTAAATAAATTATGATGCTTAAGCTTTATGTAGGAACAACAGAAGACATTATTCTTTGTTTGAGCACATCATAAATTTGTCAGGGTCATTGACTCTTAGTTCAAGGTCAATTTAAAATATAGGTTCCCATTTCAATAAGATTTGCATTATTGTTGTTGTTTATTGTTATTATTTTTAGGCTTCACTGTCATATATTTGTATCAAAAACAACTCTTTCTTTTTAGGACCGAAAGGTGGAAAAACGTTACAATTTTTAGTTCAGAACATTTCTCCTAAAAAATAAGCCCAAGACAAAAATCATGATAATCTTACATTTTCATATGTATCTATGAAATACTAGCTACAAATCAAGGATGTCTTTGATTTTGAGAGTTTTGCAACTTTGGTCAATAAATGGGGGGTATATCAAAAATCACTGGGTATGTGTTTGCTTTACGTAAAACCATATGATTTTTGAGTAACTGTCTCTAATATTTTTGAAAATTTACAGAATTTTGCCAAATTCTGTGAATTACATCCAAGATGACTTTGACATTGGGTCCTGTGACCTTGAAAAATTCTAAGGTGATATTCTGATCAATAATACTCTTTTATATGCTGAATGCTGAAAATATATAAAGGGCAGCTAAAAATTTACTAGTAAATTACTCTATGTGTAATAGCACTGAACACAATGTCACCATGATAACCATTTTTTATACCCTTTTGAATAAAGTTGTGTAGAGGTCCAACTCAAATTTGAACTTTTTTTTAAAGATCGAGGATGGAACTTAAAATATAATTGGAGGTAGCAATCAAGTTAGCAAGACATTTTAGATTATTTGCTCTTAAAATTGAGGAAAATCATGTTAAATTAGGAGCTTTTTCGGTCTTAAAAAGGGCCTCTTCAAAACAGATTTTTGTCTACATTTTGAGCATATTGACAAAAAGAATAGTGGGCGGAAGCATCCCTCTTGTGTATTACTTATACAATAAATGATTTAAAGATGAAAATTAAGGAAACTTCAGTTGACTATAATAGATGTTACCACGGAAACGAACCTTGTAAAAATGCCATGTTATAAGTATTCTACTGTTGTGTAAATGTTCAAACATGGTTTCCATGGCAACGAAAACTTGTAAAAAGAAATTTATTTTTGTATCAGTAAATCATATTCACCTTCCAGACCAAAAATTTTCAAGATTGGAGATATGCTATTTCCACGTGGTATTGAAATTCTTTTGGTCCATACAGAGAATTGCTATTAATTAATAGGAATCCTGTGGATGAATCTTTTTCTAAAACTTATAAAATTATCAACAATGTCAAGAGATGATTTCTTGGTTTAATAAAAAAAATGAATTTCGGATAAAAATATTACAAAGCTTTATATTTTCTTATTTTTCTTTCGAAAATCGTCCGTTTTCAATGAAGTGACATCCGCTTTCCTGTTAATGTTAATTTGTCAACGAATTCACTGTGATGAAGATTGAATTTTCTATTTTATACATTCAAATCCTAAAGGTCTTTAAATTATTTAGCATCATTTCAAACCTGATAAATTTACAGCATGGACCAGACATGCACGTTTCGGGTACTAAACCCTCGTCAGTGATCCTCAGTCTAAACAATGTAATGTAAGATGTAAAATGTAAGACGTAGCAGAATGGGTGGGGTATGAGGCAACAGGACCCATGTTTTAGAAATTTCACGACATTTTGTAACAGAAAACTTCAAATGCGTTGATGAGACAGACGATCAACCGAAGTTGATCGAACTTGGCTACAAATGCCCTCGGGGACTCTTGGTCCACAAGCAGTGACACTCACCAAGTAGTTCAAAAGATAAACGTCCTTAAATTCAAAAGCATCATTTCAAACCTGACAAATTTACAGCATGGACCAAACATGCAAGTTTTGGGTACTAAACCCTCGTCAGTGATCCTCAGTCTAAACAATGTAATATGGCCAAAAAACATGAAAATTATTATGTCCAAAAATGTACCAAAAGATGTAGCAGAATTGATTGGATATGATGCTACAGGATCCATGTTTTAGAATTTTCACGAAATTTTGTAACAGAAAACTTCAAATGCGTCGATGAGACAGACGATCAACCGAAGTTGATCGAACTTAGTTACATGTGCCTTCGGGGACTCTTGGTCCACCAGCAGTGACACTCACCAAGTGGTTCAAATGTTAAACGTCTTTAAATTCAATAGCATCAATTCAAACCTGATAAATTTACAGCATGGACCAGACATGAACGTTTCGGGTACTAAACCCTCGTCAGTGATCCTCAGTCTATACAATGTAATATGGCCAAAAATTATGAAAATTATAATGTCCAAAAATGTACCAAAAGACATAGCAGAATGGGTAGGATATGATGCTACAGGACCCATTCCTTTTTAGAAATTTGTAACAGAAAACTTCAAGTTTCAATGCGATACGTTTGGTTTTAATGTTTTTATTGCATTTTGAAAGTTTGTGACGCCATTTTCCCGATAACGTCGAAATGACGTCGAGGTTTGCTCGTGGATAAAACTCATAAAGTACACAATTTTAAAAATCGCCATAATTTCTTCAAATGACGCCGGAAATTATTCAAATTTCATCAGGATACTCAAATGTCTATATCAATCAGCGTATCAAATGTATAAGGAAGTTAAGACTGTACTTTTCCTAGAAAGTGAGAAAACAAATAATGCCGCCGCCATCTTGTTGTTCAAACCCTCCGTAAAAGTATTTTAACAGAGAATCGCCACTGCCCCAGCGCTACTTTCAAAAGTGCTAAATATTGTAATGTATCCTCACTCCAGCTTCTACCATGTGTATCAATTGAAAATATCATTGCCTACAAAACAATCTAAATTACCATATGCTCAGATATGTCTAAAGCACAAACCGGAAAAAAAGAAAAGCATATCTTTGTTTATAATACCGTCCCATTAACCAATACAAGAACGTTACACATGCATGCATACCAAGCACATTTTCAGAATAAAGAATGAAGGATCCATGCATTTAACAGATGAATATAAAAATAACCAACTTCTATTCATTTGTGATGAAGAGTCACCATAGAGTTAAAAGCAATGCACAACATTTGTTAAAATATGAAAACTACTTAACCTTGCCCTCATATTACCTCTATCTCCCCGTCGAAACCTGCAACATTTAAATATAAGTCACGGATAAGTAATATAATTTACTACGAGGATGACAATTGAATGTTGACCTCCATAATGCGAGAATGTTCGAAAGGTGATGAGATGATGATTTTTTTCGAACATAATAAGAGGGAAATCTTTCAGGTACACAAGTTTGCAGTTGTTTGTTTCTTTCTTCTTAAAACATGAACGCTTTTGTTGTGACAGATCATGACGAGTGTTTGCTATCTCGGAGAGATGGTAACTTCATAGCGAGGTTAAGTACATCATTATCTAACAGATTTACTAATCGAATGCTAATGTTATTCTTTGATTCTGGACCGCCTTTGTATCTCAGACATGCCACAAACTGCATAACGTCCAAGAGCTAGTAAAGGACCTTCAAAACTCGTACCTTAAAGAGTATTGGAAAACAATGAGAGTTGAATAAGCAATGATGTTTAATCTTAAGAGTTGTGTGTCTCAACAAAGTGCTGTAGATCTATCATTTTACAAGTAGGAATAACTGTCCATGGTTTATTGATGTAGATGATTTTTGTTCACATGAGTAACTTGAAAATTCAGATTAAGTTACCAAACTTTTGTCCGAAAGAAAGAAAGTCAGAACATAAAAATCAAATTCAAGGAATTGTGGTCCCCCGCTTTTGGGTGTTTGTCTTTAAAGAAATGCTTACAGACATCCCCCCATTCTTAAGTTTTAATAATATATCTCATATATTATCAACATTCTAAATATGAAAGATTAACTCCAAGAAAAGGTCAAAAGGTCCAAACTTGTGTTTTGCTTCCAAGGGACAGGGCTTATGAAAAGGTATGCACATGTGAAATATTTAAGACCTATGATTTAAATTACCATCAAAAACTTATGGTCGAGGTTGAAGTTTTTAAATGTGGGTCAACCTCCATGGACAAGGTCACAAGGTCAGAATGTTATTACCAACAGAAAGGTCTCATCACAAGGAATACACATGTGAAATGTGAAAGCCCTATCATTTTCCATTAAAAAGTTATGGACAAGGTTATAGTTTTTTGAAAAGTAGGTCGAACTCAAAGGTCAAGGTCAAAAATTTTGGTATCCATGCAAAGGTCTTGTCACAAGGAATACACATGTGAAATATCAAAGCCCTATCACTCTCCATTCAAAAGTTATGGTCAAGGTTAAAGTTTTTGATAAGTAGGTCAAAGTCCAAGGTCAAGTTCACAAGGTCAAAAATTTTGGTATCCATGGAAAGGTCTTGTCACAAGGAATACACATGTGAAATATCAAAGCCCTATCACTTTCCATTCAAAAGTTATGGTCAAGGTTAAAGTTTTTAATAAGTAGGTCAAAGTCCAAGGTCAAGGTCACAAGGTCAAAAATTTTGGTATCCATGGAAAGGTCTTGTCACAAGGAATACACATGTGAAATATCAAAGCCCTATCACTTTCCATTCAAAAGTTATGCACAAGGTTAAAGTTTTTGTGACTGACGGACAGACGGACGGACGGACAGACGGACAGACGGACGGACGAACCGGTTTTAATGTCCCCGCACTTTCGCGAAAGCGGGGGACAAAAATACACAAAATGCTATATTTCATTATCTTTCTTTCATTTTGGCTTTTTTTTTTAATTTGTGCTCATATGTTTTAAAAAATATCCAAATTTACTATTCCCTGTTAAATATTGTTTGAACAAATTAAATTGTTTGAACAAATTTATCGCAGACTTATCACATTGACAAAAAATTATTGATCTATATCAGGACAATTTTATTTAGAAATCATGTTCCGAAATTATTATAAATATGATGGACGGCATTAAGGTTCTAGGACTTTAAAATTCACAGCGTATTAAAATACATGATTATTACAGTGAGTATACCGGTATAGAAGTACCGATCTTAGACAAGGAGGCTAATATCCAGGGGAGTTTCGAATAATTATGTTAGTGTATATGCAAAAGTAAACGTCTTCAAATTGAATAGCATCATTTAAGAAGAAATAAATTGGCAACGTGGACCAGACATGCACGTTTCGGGTACTTAACCCTCATCAGTGATCCTAAATCCTAAATCTAAACAATGTAATATGCCAAAAAGTATGAAAGTTACTATGTCGAAAAAGGGTACCGAAAGACGTAGCAGGATGGGTGGGATATGATGCTACAGGACCCACTTTTTAGAAATTTCAAGAAATTTTGATAACAGAAATTTAGATTGCGTTGAAGAAACGATCAACGACAATCGCGGACAACTGAATAGAGGCATCACATGGATAGGTGTCCCAGTTGATTGAGCATCCTCTAACTGCATGCAACACCAGTCGCGAATGCAAAACCGGTTATGTCCAACTGGATAAAAGGGGTCAATTCCAATGGAAATATCGTTCTCAAGAAAGTCCTTAATCATCCTTGATAATCAAATATCGAAATGTGCAAAACGTTCTTTATAGCGACTGATGATCTTTCTTGACATCTTAAACCGTTCCTCTCAATAACCTTGTGCAAGCAGGTAATTGACGAGCCTCTTTGCCATCAACACGATGTTTTTTTACAAAGATCATGCTCTTGTATAGCGTATACCATAGGCAAGCGAAGGGGGCATATTGTCTGCAGATAAAGGGGACGTTTGTGATAATGTAATTAAAATCGTTAAGTTTTTGATAAGAGAAATCAAAGCACTGAAGGTACTGAGAGCGAATAGCTTAAATATCAGAATATACATAATTTTTTATGTATGTCATCTAACTTTACTTAGTCGACAAGTTTATGTAAGTATAGAATAATACTGAAATGCAAATCCATAATGATGTCATAAAAATTAAAAGGTGACCGTTCTTGAACTAGCATATTCAAAGGCGTCAATACTAGTGGCCGACCCATAGGGTTGCAAAAAGGGCAGGGAAGGTAAGTATCATGGAAGGGCTGGGGGACTGTGTTGTCGAACAATCTTAGACATGCAATCTGTAACAAATATCTTTCATTAATATAAATAAATATTCCTTGAATTCAATAAAGTTCAAGTGAAAAAAGTATTTCTTTAATTTTTCTAAAAATCGAGAGAGAGAGAGAGATATATATATATATAATGAATTATGTACCGGTAGTGCATTGAGTTCAATTGAAAAAAAAAACAAAATTAAAATGCATTTAAGGTATATATTTTCATTCAGTTTACAAGTACGACCATGATACATGTGTTAATGTCGAACACGCCCAATATACGTATTCTTGTTCTTTGGAATGTATCAATCCCTAGAAACTGGCGACGTTTAGTAAATGTATATCTAAAACGTCTACGCGTGTCGTGGGACACAGGAGTATGATATATCATCCATAAACCCCTCTGAGTCAAATATCCCCCGAGAGTCAAACACATTAATAAACCGAACGGTATAATAGGCGTTTGACTCTCGGGGGATATCTGACTCAGGGGGGGTTACATATAAGAACGGTATATAGATGTTTGACTCTGGGGGATATTTGATTCAGGGGGGGGGGGGGGCTACGGATAAGAACGGTATATAGATGTTTGATTCTTGGGGGTATTTGACTCAGGGGGGTTCACGGGTAATGTGTCATATAATCCTGTGTCGTGGGGTAGTCGTAGTTATTATCATCTAATTAAAAGTTCGCTCGTTGCAATTTGTTATATGAGAAAAAAAAACGGTTTGATACATAAACAACGAATAAATTAATATGTATCTTCTCGATTTTTTAGACTTAGAACCTTAAGAACCTTTCAAAGGAGAAACGGGACGGGACCAGACAAAAATGTTTCTAATTTTTGTTCATTTATTGTACCTTCTGAAAAGGATATGAAAACAAGCTGAAAAAAATTAACAAATAAAGAATAAATACAAGTAACATGTAGTGTCTAAATTCAGTATTTTAGAAGAACAATGATAAAGAAAAATAATTATGTATATGTTAGCGTCAATAAACATTTATCTAAATTTACCTATGAAAAGAGATAATAGTTAATAAGAAGTTACTGTAGCTAATTTACATTGTATTTTTCAGAGAAGAATAGATAGGAAATGTATCAAAGAAAGGAGGGGATCTCCAACAACACTAGGTTGCAGCACCCACAGCAAAATCCCAAAACACCCATGCAAAAATCACAGAACACGCAAAAGGGACAAGGAACACCAACTCACACCATAGAAACATGAAACATAAAAGACTACACATAAACCAACGAGACCAATGGGCAACCGGTGCCGACTTAGGACGGCCATCTGCCACGTAAATAGCAGACGGTTTGGTTATCCTGGATTACTTGCGCACAACCCTCAAACTATTCCGATTTCCCAGAGGTCTCGAAGAACGCACAATTATGGTGTAAAACAACCCCCTCACTGTTAGATGACCACACACAAACAAGACCGTAAAACACAGTGGTTCAAGCAACACAGATGAATATGTAAATGGATATAAAAAGAGGACGTGCGTAATACAGTCCGTGCTCTGCCGGCTGTAGCGAGCTCATATTTGTTATCACCCCAGGAGTCCGACTGACATTCAGAGAGGACAGTTGGTTGGGGCCCTGTCTTCTCTAATGAGGTTTGGACAGGGCCCGTTCTGGAGTCCCGTCGTCACAGTCAGTCAGAGTGCAAGTCTTAAGAATACGCTCGTACAAGACTGTAGATTGGTCAAGTACCAAGCAAGAAATAATCAAATCAACACAAAAGATTACAAATTTTATGGACTTCAAAATGTTCTAAGCTCTTCTCAACAGTATTAAAAGTCAATAGTACTTATGTGTACTAGTTTATTGTTTAAGCAATTCATTGCTGGCTTAAATAAACCAACCAATTTGAATTTACCAATGATTCTATTCAGTAGTTGGAAAATAAGCTCTTCATTTACAATATGGCATGTTTAAAACATTTGATTTTCATGTTTATCATATTAAATCGCTTCAGTGGAGAAATCAATTTAAACCTTTCGTTAAGTGTAAAAATCATATTCTCATTATTTCATCATACCTTTTCTGGAGATTTTCTTCACATACATTCTTGTATCGGCTCTCAGTCCCTTCTGAAAAACAGCTATCCTTATTCTTTGCATCATAAAAAAGCATGAGTTCCAGACATAAGGATTTTTCAAAACATTGCATGTGAAGTTGTAACTTCCAATATGTCCTGGAACTTCGCATGATTCGACAAATTGTACTGTCCATAAGTCCTCGCAGAGTATGCATGATTTGTTTTCTGTCTAAAAAAACATTAAAATCAACATCACAAAAGGGAAAAACGACCACGATAAATGGACAATACACATCATTTGAAAAAAAAAGAAAGAAAAAATATGAAGACATTAAACAGGAATAATATACAACATCATATTGCTCTAAAGTCTCAATACTTCCTTAAACACCTTATTGGGCATTTTCCAGGTTCACGGACTTCGCACATCAGACCTTGCACTTCGAAGTGACTTTGTCACAAAAGTTCATTTTTGATAAAATACCAATGAACCTAGAAGAAGTTCTGTGAATTATGTATTTGTTGTCGTGAATATACATATCTAACACTTTCAACGTTTACGCCATTGAAACAACACTAAATTTTAGTCTGTCTCGTGTCTGCCTAATTCTGTCAGGACATCGAATTGAATCCTTTTCCAGCTAAGAACAGGCTGTGTCGCTGAGATACATTTTAGATGTCGTAAAGTCTCAATGTGAATATATTAAAAACAGTAGTATTTCTAACGATTTGTCTGAATTGTGTGACGATATTCATGGGTCAACTCTTGCAGTATAGTACCTGGAAACAACAAGGGAACGAAATTCAGGTTTTACTTCCTGTTGAAGATTTTGGATAATTACTTTTTCATACGTGTATAAAAATAAATCTACCACAAGAGGCGCAAAATTAGTACACAAAGGAATTCCTACAACGTGCTTGTAAAGTAGTTTCTCACCATATCTTACATAAATGTTGTCCAAAAGGAAGGACAATGCAATACACAGGTCACCACATCTCCATGATTTGTATGATTTGTATTCTGTGGCGAAAAAGAAGCACTTTGATTCAGATGTACAAATATAGATTTTCCCCTCTCGATCAAAACACCATTTCATGAGTTTGGATAATCGTTAATATAAATTCACCGTTGTAAAATACAACAAAACATACTTTGTAAAAGAAGATCTGAGTCAAAAACAAAGTATATCGAATCAGACACTGGGCGAAAAATCAGGTATACGCAACTGTGTTAACTTGCGTTAACTTGATATTTTCAGGTTTCCACAAGTTTCAGCAATGCAATAAATTACGCAAGTTTACACAACGTTTTCGCTGAAGAAACTTGATAAATTTCTTTCCATTTTTTTTTTCCAACAAGTTTCGCAACGTAAACTTGGAGCAAATGGTGTACACAGTTGCTGAATGCTGATGAAACTTGTTAAATTTGTTAACGCAGTTGCGGAAACTGGATATGTAACTTCTTCTATAGTTGATACAGTTGAGGAAACCCGATGAAGTATTTATCATTAATTTCTTTTTTTATTATTTTCATTTCTTCATAAATTTATAATTTTTTTTTATTTTATTAAGCTATTTTATCTATCTATTAATTTCATGATTTTATCTATTTTATGAATTTGCTGAATCTATAAATTAATTTTTATTAAGTTATTTTTTTTATTGATTAATCTATTTTATAAATTTATTTATTTCATTAATCAATTTATTTTATCAATTAATTAAATTATTTATTTTATCAGTTAATCTATTTATTTGATTAATTTATTTTCTTAATCTTAATTTTTTTTTATTCTATTTCTTTTATTGATTTTATTAATCTATTTATTTTATCAATTTATCTTTTTTAATTAATTAAATCATTTTTTCAATTCAATTATCTTTATTAATTAGTTTATTTTATTCATTTATTTATTTCATTTATTTATTTGTTTTATTAATTTATATATCTTAAAAATTTATCTATTTCATGAATCAATTTATTTTATCACTTAATTCATTTATTTATTTCATCAGTTAATTCTATGTCATTAAACAATTTATTTTATCAATTTTATCTTTTTTATTAATTTTGTTTCTTTTATTAATTTTATTTACTTTATTTATTTATTTATTTTATCAATTATTTGTTTCATTAAGTTATTTTTTTTTATTATGTATTTATCTAATTTAATTAATTTATTTTATGCATTGATTCATTTTATTCATTTTATTCATTTTATTCATTTTATTCATTTTATTCATTTTATTCATTTTATTCATTTTATTGATTTATTTACCTTATTAATTTCTATATTTTATTAATTCATTCATTTTATTCATTTATTTATTTCATTTATTTATTAATTTTATTAATTGATTTATCTTATTAATTAATGTATTTTATTAATTAATCTATTTTATTAATTCATTGACTTCATTAAATTATTTATTTTATAAGTTTGTTTATTTTATCAATTTATGTATTTTGTTAATTTATTAATTTTATTATTTATTTATTTTATGAATTTATTTATTTCATTAATACATTAATTTCATTAATACATTTATTTCATTAATTCTTTCATTTTATTTTTAGTTATAAGTATTCTTATCTCTATTTCTTTATTTTGATCAATTTGTTAAATTTTATTTATTTAAATAGTTTTATTTATCAGTTAACTTTGATGAATTACTTTTGAAAATCTACCATTTTTTTATTATTCAACTTAGATAACGTCATTGGCTTGATTAGTTTATCAATTAATAAGACGCATTTTCTTTTTAGGAAAATGTACATTGAAACACTGTTTATTTACCATTATGGTTTATTAAAACTCTCTCTCTCTCTCTCTCTCTCTCTCTCTCTCTCTCTCTCTCTCTCTCTCTCTCTCTCTCTGTGAATATTTTAACTTATGTAAAGTGTGTTTCCTTTTATCCAATATCTTAGATATACATATATTTATATTTTTCCTTTCTTCATATTTAATTGTTTTTCAACTTATTATATTTTCATGTTTCTTTTCATTTTGTCTTATTTTATTCATTTATTTTATTTCATTTTTTTTTTTTTTTTAGGTCTGCTTTGAAACATGTAATAGTCCAGTTCTGTGCATAGAAAATAAATAAAAAGGAGTGTCAATCTGGCACTAATACGCTTCCGTACTGGAAGCATAACATCAAACCTGACACGTCTTTTCGTTACATATAACATTTTTGGCCATATTACATTATTAAGATTGAGGTTA